>JBDFRD010170096.1:0-12145 GCA_039654405.1 Bullina lineata | reverse complement strand
CCTACGACAGACTAGCGTCCTGTCTAGGAGATGATGTAAAAAATCATCTGTTCCGCTTCACGCTACAGAAACCGGGACAAGCTCCGGCTCTGTGGGCCTCATTGGCCTTGAAGGAACTTTACTTTACCAAGGTCATAAGTACAGTGGCAGCGTCTTTACAAACTGACAATCTGGTTACCAGCTCAGGTCAGGGGAGCCACTGGGTTGGGCCATTGCGATAGCGTGAGCCATGTTAGCCTCAGGATGTTACTGCAGCTCTCGAGTAGGTGCTCCTGGACCCTTGGGGAAACGGGAGAGGAAACATAAACAGTCCAAGAATCAATCTCATTCATGCTGAGAACGGATTGTAGGCCCTAAATAGTTCCATCTTTGACGTGATGATTCCAGATGAGCTAGAAAAATGACGCAAAATTAAATATTATTGTGATTTTAAAAAGGAAAACAATATGCCAAAGTGGATTGTGCTTGGTAGAAGACAAGTAATGGCGGCATTTTAGACGCTACCGACGCCCGGGCGAAGACCACAGGGGTTGTTTCAACGAAAAGGAAGATGCTTTTTGTGGGAAAGCAAGGGTGGTTCTGTTTCACCATTGTGAACGCTGTGGTTGTAAAGCTGGTTGTTTAGGGGTGGGATGGGGGAGATAAAGGGGTCTTATACAAGGTGATTTGGAGCGGACTCGGTGTTAGGACGAAGAGAAAAGAGGACGCTGTGAACGAGGAGAGGAAAGGATAGGACAAAAAATATATTATGGCTTTCTTGTAACGTAACAAACACCATGGTTATCACTTTTTTAGTATCCATGTACGTTGTTGTAACGTCTTAAGAACCGACGAGCGTTTTCTGAGCTTTTTCTGAGAATACGTGACACGTGAGGACTATAGGAATTAGTACTGTGTATTTTTATTCAGCTTTCAAACTACCTTCACCGAATAAAATTGTAAGGAACGCCAAGGGTTGAAGGAGAGCGTCATTTAATTACATAATAAAAATACATGTAATAAAAAAAACAAAAGAGAAAAAAGCGGTTGTGTCTTGCAGTGTGGATGTGCTGTGAATTGAACGAAGGATACTTTTGAGACGAGTAGGCACTTTTTGATCGAAGCAGACTGTTTACGTAAGGCATATTCTTGTATAAGATAATTTGTAATCGATCGAAGCAAAACTGTCTGGCTCCAATGTGAGTGTTGTTGGGTGGTAACTCACGAAGCTGACCTGCATGCTTGGCCCAGCTTTGTAATTTCTTGAGCAGCCAATCAAAATCATGGGCTTAGAATAGTAATCAAACGTAACTTCCGTCAAAACGATTGCAAAATGGCGGAAGGTGGACCACCGGATTTGGAGACTCAGAAAAACACCATCTCGGAATACTTGAAACAGAGTTTAAAGAAAGGAGAGTCATGGTAATGTACATTCTAATTGATCAGTTGTGATAATAAGATACATATGAGTCTTGATATATTGTATGATTCATTTTATTTAACGGTTTATCCCGGTGACACCGAGACCGCTTCATCAGCATCACTATCAGTATCACACTCTAGGCCTATTTCATTTTCTCACTGATACACTACATTACGCTACGAACGACATACAACAGTCGCATCTGTTTTGAACACTTTCCATTTGACTTAAGCTATGTCTTATTTTACCATAAAGTGCTCAGCCTATCATTAATGTTACTTTCTGACCAACCACTTCGTACTGAGTTCATAGACTCTTGTTCACAGCAACTCAATTAGGCCTACTCATTGAATCATTGAATCATGAATTGTCATTACAACTAAATTATTCATTCTAATAAAACATTTTGGCAGGACCGGTGCTAATAATGTGTAGATTATACATTACAGACACGAAATAAACTTTTTTGTTTTGTTTTGTTAATAAATATAGAATCTACAAGAAGCTTAGAAAGAATAGGTTTAGACTTTGGAGGAAGCCAGTGGCAGTAACAGTAAGTTGTGAGTAAGGCTGTCGTTATCCACAATACCCTGTTGAGTTGCAAGTAGACAAAATTTGTTTATCCGCAACACCCTGTGTTAAAATGAGTGGTTTTCCTTTTGTGCCAATTCAAGTTTCCGGAGAAACTGTTTATAACTTGAAAAAATTTCATGTAGAAATCTTGTTCGAAAGCCATTTTGAGCGCCGAGTCTATTGAATCGATCACGGAATGTCTAGGTAGACTAGACTTGAAATGACCCGCCAAGATGGCGACTGTCTAGACTTGAAATGACCCGCCAAGATGGCGACACTCCGACACACAAGTATCGAGCCAATCAAAACATGAATAGGAGTGTTGCCGATAATCACTCGCTAACAGTAAATAGTAAGGATTAGGGAAGACATTTTTATAGCTTGTTCTATGTCCAAAAATATAGGCTTAGACTAATAAAATACTGACTTTTTTGTGTGTACAGGGTACCGGATATAATAGTAATCCACCCACATTTTGTGTGGCCTAGTTTCTAAATTTATAATGTATTATATTTATATGGGCACATATAAATTCATAAAAAGGAAGAGTAGAATCTACTACATCTAGATCTTTCACACTGTCTGTAGTCATGATAGTTAAAAAAAAAAAACCAAAACGACAGTTTACTTTTTTTCACAGTTTTACCAGATTTAGGAGATCTGCATTGCATTTCAAGATTCCCTTGAATAATCCTACTTCTATTTTTGATCGAGACATTAATTTTAATTTTGGTCTGGTCAAGGTATCATTAAGAATTATAAGTGCTGTCTAACTAACTATTAAGTCAGTCATATATAGTCTGGTGCCCTACTTTTTGCAGTAATATGTGATTACTTTTTATTCATAAATATGTGGCTATCAATTTCATGAGTTCATTACAAGCCAGACAGTATTGATTTCACACCAGCAAATAAAGCTCAGTAAGTTTCTGTTAGTATAGAGTCAGAGGATGTTTAAATTTTATGTCAGTACATACCACTAGGATGAGTAATAGGGTAAGGATCAGCGTTAGAAATTAATTCTGGTAAGCATGACCTTTTGTCTACCTCTGTTGCAAACTTTCACTACTTTTTTTATTTAACTAAGTTTACTATCACAGATAATCCTCCCCATTCATGTCGACTGCATGGGATCAATATGGTAATCCATCCCACCATAAAGTTACAGTTACATTGGACCACAGGAATGTAGTTAAAAACCACAGGAATGTACAGATATGTAGAATCCAATTGTTGCACATGATTGATGGAATTTAGAAATGTAGCAGCCTCACCTTCTTTGTATGTTGGTAATAGTTTTAATTGGTTTCATAACACATGGCAGATTCCACACAAAGTGACAGTGCATTTACATGAAAACCCAAATTTTCATGAAAATTATATGACTTAAAGCATGTAACATTATACATATTCTGAAAGCTTATCATCTAAGGAATTTTTTAAAACCTGTTTCATATGCAGGAGAGCGACTTCCAGGGAAAGTAATCATGCATCAAACTTAATCCCTTTGATTGTAAAGAAAAATCTCATTTTGGTTTGATTTTATCCCGAAAAAGATTTACAAATTAAATTAAATACTTTGAAGGATGAATATACTACACATAAAACTTATAAAAGGGGTTTCAGAATACAGTTACATAAAATAGACACGGAAATCGAAGGGGAGGTAATTTCTAATGAAGATAATTACAATGCTTACTTGAATACATTAAACCTATTCCTCCAAAAAAAAAAAGAATATAAACTCATTCTATTCATATTCGATATAATTCGTCTGCTGTTTTGATATAATCCCTACCCAGACTTGCTTTTTTCGATTTTAATTTTTCTTTTTTTTTTTCCCCATCTTTCTTTACTTTGTAAGTATTAATTATGAGCTGTCCTTTCATACAAACAGTGGAAGACAATAAAAAATCAAAAGAAAATGGCATCATAAAAAGTCTCAAATTTTGATCTTAGGAGATGAATTTCCTCCAAACTGATAAGAGACAAAAAAAAAAGACAAAACAAATTTAACATGAGTGAATTGTGGGAGGAATTCATTCTCTTCTTTTTTTCTTTTCTTTATTTAGTAAAAGCAAAAGCTCCGTTTTAGTGGAATGTAAAAAAAAATAATTTAAAAGTATGTTCTGCTTAATATGTGTACTATGTATTCCTTGGCTGATTAGATTTATTATTTCTTATTAACCTGCTAACATGATGCTCAGAGCAAAAGGTTTAGTTCTGTCTGATTCTTTGAGTGTTTTTATTTTGTCTCTGTTCTTAACTTTTACTCATGAGCCATTACAAATAAAAGTAAAATATTTGTGCTATGCAACTGTTAAGGATGTATCTCTCTGCATCTGAAAAGTTGCCGTACTGGTTTGGCTACTGGGACAACAAGTTAATGAGCAAGCTTGTTTTGCGTGTGTCTGTACTGACCTTGTTTTATGAGTCTGTCTCCTTTTATGGTTGTGGCTATTACGGTTCAGTTGTTGGAAGTTTACAGTTTACTTACTGCCCTCTCAACACTCCTTGATTTGCCTGCCCGTGTCTCATTTTATTTGTATCTCAACTTCATGGTCTTGTCTATCCTTCCGCCGCCTCCTTCAGTAGTTGGTTTATTGTCTTATTTACTTTGAAGTTAAAGTTGTTTTTTTTATAAAATAAGCCAAGATAATTTGGTCAGTAATTATTTTAAAATAATGACATATTTTATATATTATTGTGTTGTAAGTGGTGAGCAGTTACAAAATTATAATGAAAGAAGAAGTGAAAAAAATTTAATGGTGAAATAGGTAGATCCATTGCGGCTTGAAAATAGATTTTTAAAAAAATTTATTTTAGATTTGGTTTCAACAGAGTAAAAAATAAAAAGTGTGTAATACGAATCATTTCCACTAACTGTTGTTATGTAGTAGACGCTTTGTCAAAATTAGTTAAAAATGAAAGTCTTTTTTCAAAAGTGATTTTGTTTTGAATCACTTCAAACTTCTCTTGTTTCGAATTTTGTTTTTGTTTGTTGTTTTTTCAGGGTTTTTTTGGGGCTCTTTTTGTTTGATAGTAAAGTGAAATAAATTCTTTTTAGTCTCATCTAGGAAAGGGAAACTTGAGCCTGAATTTACCGAAATTATGACAAATAATTATGATTTCAGGGTCTTTCCTTCATTCTTTCTTTCTTCAATATAATATTGACATTCTCTTGCACAGAATAATAATCATTAAAAAAAAAGCAAGTCTTATAAATTATAAATACTTTAAATTTTTTTTGAAGAAAAGAGTACTTTCCTTCATGTGTTTGAAAGTTACAGGAATGTTTCACCATAAAATGAATTTGACATTCACATTTTTTGTTTTGTGCAGGCATTTGGTAGACGTACGGTGGTTCAAGCAGTGGAAGAAGTATGTGGGTTATGACACCTGGGATTCCTACAGCGTGGGGGATCAGGGGATTCACCCTGGCCCTTTGGACAACCAGTCTCTGCTTAAAGGTACGATGAAAAAAATAAGAGCCTTTCTGTGTTTTTGTGTGGCTGGCTATGTTAGAGAACTGTCACTAACCTTTATTTTTTTTCTGTCTCATTCTCTGTTCCTGTCTATCTCTGTGTGTCTTGCCTGTCTGTCGATTTCTTTCATTGACTCTCTTTTGCTCTGTCTCTCTCTATAATGTCTGTCTATCTGTCTCTCTCTCGCTTTGTATCTCTCTCTCTCTCTCTCTCTTAGTCCCTCTTGCTTCCTCACTCCCTTCCTCCCTCCCTCCCCTCTTTCTCTATCTTACTAGCAGATCGTCCTTATCTTTATTACATAATTTGTCAGTATGGTAGCATACATAAAATAAATAACCAATAGTGCATTAATAGTGCATTAAAAATAGAGAACCTTCTTGGTTAACTTTGCCTCTTGAAGGTAATAGTCATGACCACTAGACATGGCTGATGTCATGCTTCTGCTGCACCTGGTGGATTTGCTGCACTCTGAATAACTAAAGGCGGACGAAACTATTTTCATTCAGGAATGTCATCTTTGCACAAGAGGCCATTGCTGAACTATGTAGTAGTATGGGGCAAATGTGGGCCATGGTTTATGTCCATTAAAAGCAAACGCAGTGGTTGGCAAAATTCATTGCATGTTTAATTTTAGCGGGAGTGCAAAGCTCAGGTCTTACAGAGAGAAGTTGTTCATTATAATGCAGGTCTCTGAAATGGTCCTCCTCTCGACTGTAGTGTCTTTTCTTTTATTTATTTAAAAATTATAAAGAGAATTATGAGGTTCTCTTATCTTTGCCCAGGCTCCGAATATCTTTTCCTATCTTTTCAGGGCATCCACATAGTTTACACAGTGGTCTGTTTTCAGTTTTGCCAATGTTTTGTTATTTTTGAAGCTGCTCTTAAATAATGAGAGCACTATTTGCCACCTAAGTTCATTCATAGTTGTGATCAATCTCTCTCCACAAATATTGTGCAGATAAAAAAAAATCCCTGACTGGTCTCATTCATCTTCATTGCCCCTCACTCTTATCAGGGTATAGGCGACACACAAGGGATTTCCAATTCATTCTGTCCTGGGATAACTTTGCCAGTTCTGACCATGTTTGTCCTCTTCCTTCCTTGTCTATCTCCACAGATCTTCTCCATGCTTCCCTTGCCCTTCCCTGTTTTCGGGTTCTTTGGGGGGTTCCACCGTAGTGCCTGTCTGGTGATGCTACCTGGTGGTCTCATTTTGAGTGATGAATCTTGTTCGTTCAATGATTAGGTTACTAGACTCCAGAAGGCTGTAGGTTTAAAAATCCTAAAATCTGGCTATGCCAATCCTGATATAATGTCGCTTAGAAAAGCACATTACACTACATCATTGTCTGCCCATCCAAGTGCAAAGTTAGTAAGATATTTTAAGTATCTTCTGTGGAAGTAAATCTTGCCAGACCCATATCTTGTTCAAAAGATGATCTAAATTGTCTTTTCTACTTTTGCAGTTGAAACTGAGATAATACTCTAGCTCCTTCTGCCTAACATGCCTAAAGGAATTTTACTTCTTTGTAGCATAACTGTGGCAAGTGCCGCTGTTTGGGCAAATTTCTAAATTTCAAAATTCTACCCATGAATTTCTCACTCTCTATCAGACTGCGGTCAGACTAGTTCTAAACGTGTTGAGTTTGTCTTTCTTTTAGAATATCTAGAATGACCGAGGGAGGAACAGCATCTGTGGGCAAAGGGTTGTTTGTAAGGGGAAGAGTAACGGTGTAGCTGCTTCAATGGTCTGTAAAAGACAAAAAGAGCCATACTGTGGTGGCGTTGTTGGAGTCCCAATCCAAGGGTTGTGGGATTGGACTCCGAGGGACTGTATTGTGTCCTTGGGAGAGACACTTTACACTGTTTCTCCTCTTCCCACCCAAGTGCAATTTGGGTACCATCATTTTCTGTTGGGGAAAGTGAAGTAAACATATCACATTCTAGAGCTCTGTCTAGCAAATGATGTAAAAATCACATGTTCCGCTTCATGCAAGTAAAACTGGAATAAAGCTCCAACCCTGTGGGCCTCATAGGCTTTGAAGGAACTTTAATACTTTTTAAAAGTTTGTATCAATGCTGGGCACATTATGATATTGCTGACCTTTTGCTTCTCTTTCTTTTCCTCTACTAGACAACAAGACGTTGAAGGACCACCTAGTGGATGATCTTGACTATATTCTGTTGCCTGTGGAGGCCTACAAGAAACTGCTGTCCTGGTATGGGATTGTCACCGGCCAGGTGAGATACACAGAGCCTTTCCTCAAAACTGTCTGTAGTTTAATTGAGTCTATGAATACACTTCCGATGTGTCTTGTTCTAATTCTTCTTCTTTTTCTTCTTCTTCTTCCTCATTCGCCAGTCATATTCAGATCTTCCGGAAGTATCTAAGATAAAACAGGCATTTTTGTTGTTGTTTTATTTGAATGATTTCATTTGATTTTTTTTTCTTTTTAGGCTGGAGATGAAAATGAAAGACTTTATATTCTTGTTTTTCTTCCTATTGAAAACACTTCCTTTAAAACTCTTTTTTTTTCTTTCGTAAGTGCCTCAGCATTTACCCTCTGTTTAAAACCATTTAATGGAATTAGATATTTAAGTTGTCTTTCTTGAATATTCACTTTTTGCTTCACATTTTTTTAATTCAACTTTATATTTTACCTTTTCTGAACACTCTACTTTATAGTTTTTCGTTCTCGCTATTTCCCTCTTCAGTGGCACGGTTGTCGATTGGTTAGTGTGTAGGACTCCTGATCCAAGGGTCCAGGGTTCCAATCTAGGAGGTGACCATGTTGTGTCCTTGGGAAAGACACTTTATACCATGTTTCCTCTCCCCACCCTAGTACGAATTGGGTACCGGCATATTCTGCTGAGGAAGTAAACCTGCAGCAGACAAGTGTCCTGTCTAGGACATGCAGTAAAAATCATCTGTTCTGCTTCACGCTACCGAAACCAGGATAAGCTCTGGCTCCATGGGCCTCAGAGACCTTGAGGGAACTTTACTTTTACTAAGGGCCTCACAGACTTTAAGGAATTTTTCATTTTAATTTTGACTTGATTTCTGTCTTCTGCTGCAGGAGCCCATTGTCCGCAGGGTGATTGAGCAGGGCATGTTTGTGAAGCACTGTAAGGTGGAAGTGTACCTGATGGAGCTGAAGCTGTGTGAGAACTCAGACACTACAAATGTCATCAACCATGCTTTCAGTCGGGCAGATACCATTGGTGGGTTTTGTGACCTTGTTGCCTATGAAATTGGAGTGTAGCTTACCAAAATGTTGGGAATGCTATGAATATGGTACAATGACTACATACACAATGGCTACATTCGAGTCAGTCCAGTATTGTAGCTTGAAAAACACTTGCAGTCAGGACTTCCTAATTTTTAATGTTTTTTGCAGCTACAGATGTACCCAACTTTCCATTTAAAGCATTTAAAAATAAGCCTTATAATGGTTTGTAGAGTTTTGAAAATATAGTTTAAAAGTTTTTTAAATGCAGAGGTGGCAAATTTAATAAAAATCCCCATAGCATAGAAAAGGTTAGGAATTACTACTATAAGGCATGAAAATAAATTTCTCACGTATGATATAGGATTGACTTGAAAATTGGTCACAACATTATCTTTTGTGTCACAGGGGAAAAGATCTTTGAATGTCATCTAAAGTGGTTGATCCTCCTATGCAAAAAAAAAAAAAAAATCATTTGTGGACCTTTATGGATTTTTGTTTCATTTTCAGTTAATTGTGTTGAATATTACAAATTTTTTTATATGCATATCATTATCTCCTTGTTTTACAGGCACGATTGAGACTGAAATGCGGCGCCTGTTCACCATACCGAGTGAGAAGGAAGTTCGATTATGGAACCGTTACATGAGTAATACATATGAGCATCTTAGCAAAAAAGACGTCACTCTACAGGATGCTGGCTTGTATCAAGGACAGGTGTGTTTCTGTGTGGTGGCATTTTCTCCCCCGTGAACCTCACATTGTTTTCACTTTTGAAGAAAGAAAGCCGACTGAGTGTTTATTAATTTTTGATTAAAAATAAAAAGCCTAAGGGCAGGACACAACAGCAAAGGGTAGATCTAGCCAAATATGACTTGCTGTAAACTGAATGTTTCATGTGTATTTTCTTTGATGCTGCAGTTGTAGTAATGAAGAATAATTTCCTCAGGCTATCGTTGTTGAAATTATGAACGAGGATGGAACATGGCCGAGGCAAGCGAAAAGGTACTTTTTGTTTGTGATGCTTTTTCTTGAATAATTTCATAATTTTACATGTCTTCATTTACATTAGTTCAAATTGTTTAGTTGTTAGTTTAATTTTTTTTTAATTAACAAAATAATTTTCCACGGCATTTGAATAAAACAGAGAACAATTTACACATAGTAGAACATGAAACAAGCATAGTTCACTCAAGTTGTAGGCTTTTGAATCTTTTGTAAATTTGTTTGGAGTGGCAGTTGTAGAATATACCTGTAGTAGGTGGGTAGAATTTGATTTGTTTATTTATTTTTTATTATTAAAAGATATATTGGAATGTTTGATAACGTTGATTTGATTTGTTTTCAATGTTCAATATTTGTTTCATGTTTGCTTGCTTTCCAGCGCTAGTTCATTCAACACACAAGTGTACCCATCTTCTAGGTGAGCCTTGTTATTTGAGTTCTCTGGTGTAAAAATAAGCATGAAGATTAATGCATGGCATGTTATCATCATTATTAATGTTATCTTGCCACTGCACACTTTTTTTAATGAGATAGATTGAATAACTCCTCTGTAGCAGATAAAAGAAGTGTATAATAGGCAGAAAAAAATCATCGCTTCCTTGATATAACGTGCACTTGAAAAAGGATAAAGAATGTCTTCACTGTTTGTACGTTCAGTTTTATAATTATGTGATTTTCAAAATAGCACTATTGGTGGGTTAGGGCAGGTAATATTTCTTCAGCTGTTTATTTGCTCTTCATTTGTGACTAGATTTCTTTCATTTTTCATTATGTTCCCTGAAATGCCACTCTACCCTAAAGGATAAACAGCTCATGCTCAGAACAGACATGCCAACTTTACGTAAGAAATTACAGTTTACAGGCAATTACGGCTAAATTGCATCGAGGATATATGCTTTTAAATCTCATTGCCGTTGCGTTCTTCGTTCTCTGACATTATCCCTGTACACAGTAAAATTACTCTTTTGCGTCCTCATTTAACTGCGAGTTCAGCTCGTGATTACTCCAAGCCTGAAATGTGGTTGACATGTCTGTTAAAAACTACCGGATTTGGGGAAATCCGAGTGTCAATAGCTGTTGTGTGGAATCATAGTGGGAAACTTAAAAAATATACTTGATTTAAATACTAAGTGCAACCTCGTTTCACTCATTACAATTCTTCATGTAGAATCACTGGCTATGGCGGCGCTAGTGGCTCCTCCTATGATCCGTTCGGGCAGAGCAGTAGCAGTAGCAGCAGCAGCTATTCAGGCAGTGTGACCAGCTACTACAACGGCTACGACCGCGCCAGCAGTAACAAAGCTGGCTTGTGTGGGCTGGCTAATTTAGGAAACACCTGCTTTATGAACTCGGCCCTGCAGGTGAGAATGATGGAGATACAATTATTTTTTTAAAACTATTTAATTTATTTTAGTGTATGCTGCTCGATGTTGAATTTGTGTGGTTTTATTAATTTTTTTTTTTTTTGCAAAGGAAGGTAGTCCTGCGCTTTCCTATTTCTGTTTGTCTGTCTGTGTCTCTCAATCTTTCTGTCCTTTCTCATGTAACACTTTTGTTTTCATTTGTTTTCGGTTTTATGTACCCCATGAAGACAGTAATGTCGAGACATTGGAGCATTTTCCCGTGTTGCATCAAACGTGAGGCTCCTAATAGTTGTGTGACTTTTTTGTTGTCTGTCACTTGCTTCTGAGGGTATAAATGATATGGTGTCTATTTTCGTTTGCTTTGTGTAAGATGCTCTTTGCATTAGTTGCATTTCTTTTTCTGTCAAAAGTACAACATAGCAGAATGACGTAAATGAGATATGCACACTATGCCTGAACCCAACTGTTAGAACCTCAAGAATATCAGAAACTATTTTAGAAATTCCTTGTTCATTCTCTTCAATCTCATACCAACAAGCGAATACTGTCTCTGAATAAGAATAATTCCTTCCTTCCAGTGCATGAGCAACGTGGCTCGTTTAACGGACTACATGCTGAGCAACCAATGGGAGAAAGAGCTCAACAAGGACAACCCCCTGGGCATGCACGGAGAGATTGCCATCTCTTACAATGAGCTAGTGAGGGACATATGGTCTGGGCAACGCAGCTACACTGTGCCCAGGAACTTCAAGGTTTGTTAATGGTGGTGACAATGATGGCAATAATGGTGGTGGTAGGGGTGGTTTTGCTGATGGTGATGTCGCGATGTTGGGGGCGATTGCTGTGATTGTGCTGATGGTGGTGGTGGGGACAATTGCAGTGATTGTGCTGGTGGTGGTGGTGGTGGGGGAAATTGCAGTGATTGTGCTGATGGTGGTGTGGTGGTGGTGGTGGGGGCAATTGTCGTGATATGTGCTGATGGTGGTGTGGTGGGGGCAATTGTCGTGATATGTGGTGGTTTGGGGGGTGGGTGGGGGGGGGGGGGTGTGTAGCAGTGGTTGTGCTGATAATTTGTTGTAACGGTGGTGG
>JBDFRD010169985.1:0-12145 GCA_039654405.1 Bullina lineata | reverse complement strand
TCATCATCATCATCATCATCATCATCATCATCATCATCATCATCATCATCATCATCATCATCATCATCATCAGTACAGAGGCATTGAACCGACAACGTCATCACATCTTTTTCCTTAGTAAGATTTTTGGAATGGAACACAGTCGTTACTTGTGTTTATTTTCATGTCATATTATGGTGTGAAAGCTGACCGACAAATCAAGTAAGGAACAGAAACAAACATGAAGAAAGAGAACTGTCAGAATTGTCTTGATTCTTGTCTTGAAAGGACTTTAAAGTACATGTAGATCTAGATCTACTTTCTAATACTTTCACAAGCCAATCTGATAGATCTGTTGATTTAAAGTTCAAGGAGCATGTCAACAGACAGACAGCATTCAAATTTCTTTATAATCAATATGCCTCATAATCAAACACTTAAGCCTACGAGAATCAAAATGAACTAATAAATAGTGTTGATTCATTTCATTTTATTTTTCCGGAACATCGTTATTTCAATATTAATTATTTGTCAAGTCAAGTCCCTCCTTAAGTCATCGATGCAGGGGATCAATTTTGTACACAAAAAAAAAAATAGGTGGGGCAAAGTAAAATCGCCTAGATCAGAAATAACTATACACCAAAACAAATATTTACAAATTATCACGTTTCTTTAACACGGTAAATTTCAAATTTCAAATGAAAGATTATAACTCCATTCAAACATGGAGTGGGGATATTTAGACTTGTGAACAAAGGAAATTATGGTCCAACACTAAGAGAAATTGGTGCCCTGTTGCTGAAAGTTGGGACGTAGCTGTAGGCATATCCATCTCAACGTTTAGGCACATCATGGCATTTGCATGAAGTGGCCGAGTTGTACTGAATGAGGAAAGAAACAAAGAAAGAACGTTATGAACAGAACACAGAGATATCACGTACGATAATGTTACAATAAAAACAGGAAAGGCCAAGGGAAACATGGAGAAGATGTGAGGAGAGAGACAAGGAAGGAACAGGACAGACATGGTCAGAACTGGCAAAGTTATCCCAGGACAGAATAAAGTGGAAATCCCTTGTGTGTGGCCTATACCCTGATAAGGGTGAGGGGCAATGATGATGATGACCGGTTTCTTATGTCAAATTTCAATTCATTGATGGTCATGATTTTGATCTTGAAGCTTCATAAAGAAATTGGCTAACCTTGTCTGTACTAAAAAAAAAGTCGAACTTGACATCGGAGTGAGACAACCTAAAATCGAGAAACAAAATGTAGAAGGTCAACTGTGACATGTATTTTTTGGTAATTTTAACGATGAATTAAAAAAAATCAAATTTTGTCACAGCTTTCACCAATGTTCCATGCATGTTTTACATTCCTTGTTATTGCGTACTTTTTACCATTAATGAAAAGAAACGCGACTTTCATTCAGCAGCGAAAGCACCATTTCGCATCTTTTTTCTTATAACTTTAGTAACTCACTAACTCCCCAGTTCATGCAATGGGAACCCACGCTTGTTTCCATTATTTATGCAGTCACGCATACACAAGTGAAAGATGATACCGAGTCAGACACAAACTCGATCCCCTTTGATAATGTAAAAGAAGAAAACAGTGAGCACACATTGCATGCTGTAACTGATATGATAGAGCTTTGTGCTGTGTGCACTTGTGTGTGTAACAGCACATACATTATACTGGTGATATTTCAACATCTTATTCTAATCAAATTCAGCTGCATGAAAACATTGCTGACTCAATTCAATGACCTAGATAATTTATTTGAACGCAGCATTACTTTTACAATGTAATTGTAATCTATTAAAACAAACAAAGCTACATGTTCTTCATGTAAAAACCATAAGTAAAGTTACTACAAGGGCTTACCGAAAATTAACCGGAAAATGGCCGTAGAATGAACTACAATGTATTTTAATTTTATCTTAATGAAATTTCCCCATAAGTACCTTAACATTTGAGTAATTTTTTTTTACATAATCCCCATGAAGATCTTCGAATTACGAGTACATGTTCTAGATCTCACCTAGATATATCTACATCAAAGAAAACAATACCGGTAATGTTAATGTTTTAAAATCAGGAAATTGCACAGTGAAATCTTTTTTTTCAAATATTTCCACCAGAGCCTGAATAGCAAAATGTTACAGAACAAGTTGAATTGGTTTAAACATGGATTAAACTCAGCAACCACAAACTGCAGTAGCAAACAGTCTATCTTTGCATGCGACCCTGCCAGTATTCACAAAACCGACTGCAAGATGCTCCATAGGCAATAGTAGACCTTACAGAAACAGGACTGGAAAACCAATGATAAATAACCTGATCAAGATGTGAAAAAAGTGCAAATGCAAAATTCAGCTGTAAAAGCAGTTTTATTAAGCAATTTACTGAATAGACAGAAAAAGTGTGAAGATACAACTAGACTTATTTCCCCATTTCCATCTCTGTGAACATGATGAAATATTTCTGATTAGATCTATGTAATCGCATGACATTCACATTTTTGTACACAGAAAGAATTAATAAGTAGATGTGCCATATTATTAAATGGTTTAAAAAAAATCTGTTTGATTATCTAAGGCATAGTTGGGACACGAAAGACAAAGTATATATCATATATAAGTAAAAGTAAAAATGAAATACTGCACCAGTCAATGACTTGAAATACACAATGAATTTTTGACAGCTTGCGGTGACTCAACTTTTCCTATTCTTTGCACTATGACCATTAGCCATTAGCATTTATGACACCCTTTCATCTACCGGTAGCTCAAAAGAGTCAAACATTTACTCAAATACAGCTCAATGGCTGAACCTGTGTTCAAAAAGTAAAAGATGTTTAACATTCTAATGCAAAGATGATTTGAAACGTGGCTAAATTTGCACAGTGTTATTGAAATTTAGTTGAAGAAGGAAAAATTACGTATATCAGGTAATGTGTTTATCACAATAAAAGAATATTTTATTTTAAAGCCTTTAGAAACTATGACACGAGATGAAGTTATCGATTATCCACAGCAAAAACTTTGCATACATATAATGCCTGAAATATACATTGAGTGTTTATGGTGAGCATGATTTTGTCATCTCAAATGAGCGACGTATCAATTACATTATGTATAAAAGCAACATGATGGAAGACAGTTTATGACAAGGGAACCAAAAGGTAGCCATGCTCCAATTTTCTCCACATCTGATTATCAATGTAATAGAACTTTTTGCTCAAAAACAAAAGCACTGGTAATGTAGATCTAATACTGAAATGAACAAAAAATGATTCTATTATAATGCAGAAAAAGACTACAGATTGATATATATAATTACAAACTGATTAGTTGCAAAATACATGTAATGCCACCAATACATGTAATGAGCAGCAACTTAAAAAAAATCTTAATAGAGAAATCCTGATTCACCATACACCCTGCTGGTTAAATATCAGTTACAAGAAATCCACTGGAGACCCATTCAAAAATGATGAGGAAAAATAAAATAGAACTTATGAACATAAAAATACATTTAGACTGTATATAAACAATACGATATTCAAATTTCATCTTTGTAAAAATATTTTTGACACATGAAGACGGAGAGACTTGGTTTTCAAAAATGAAATCCTTAAACCTAACTTCTTGGAAACTGCCATACACGCCTACACTCTTAACAACCAAAAGCTTCATTCTATCTTCACTCAATGAACTATGCCATCCAGTCATCATTTTCTTTTCCTTAATTTTTTCAGAACAACACACTGTCACGGGACAGAACAAAAAAATTCTGATTATCTCTCATTTTGTCCTCTTTACTTTATCTTTAATTTTAATGGCTTCTCATTCTTTCAACACAAGCATATATATATGCACCTATCCACACATCAAAAATTGACAGCTAAAATTGTTTAAAATAAAACTTTTAAGAGAAAAACTTTGAAAAGCTTGGTATAAATATGAAGTCAGTGGGCAGTCACTACACTATTCTATAAGGAAACGTGCAGCTTTAATAATGAGATCAACGATAAAAAAAAAAATATACACACATACTTTTCTCTTTCATGTCCTTATATGAAATGCATGAAATAGTGCAATACAACTTATTAATAAATAATCAATGTAGAATCTTTGGTACCATCAGGTTTTTTTGGCCTGTTGTCATTTATCAATACTTTTCTGATCATTGTTAGCACGACATTTTAGAATTGAAGATTTTTTTTTCTTTTTCTATTTACTTCACCACAACTAAAAGAACAAAATTATATATGGAACAAAAAAACTGTTTCCTCCACTGAAATGCTGGACAATTCACAAGAAAGCAGCTGTTTATCTGATGTTGTATTTAGATAGCAATTAAAAAAAATATATATATCAAACCTGTTGTAGATTCTTGAAACGGACAAACAAAACAAACAAACACCTAAAATATGTCAAGGATACCAAACTAGGAATCATAAAAAATAGAATCAATACACAAGATATAAAATATCTGAGCAACTCTTCCAGGGTCTCCTCTTAGAAAAACAAACAAACAAACAACATTTTAGAAAGATTTAAAACCCCTGCTCACTACTACCTGCAACAGAGGATGAGAAATTATGACGACGTTAATGATAAAAAGAAAAATATGGTGGAGAAACTCTAAACGTTATGGTGGAGAAACTTATGGTTTTCAACACTTTTAGAAACAGTGAGTGAAACATTTTGGAATGATGCTACAGGAAACTAAAACAGGAATTGTGCCCAATGCAAGCATCAAATCCTAACTTCAGTCCACAAAGTTTACTTCCTCCTCCACACTGTTGCATGTGCCACAGTCCACTGGTTTTTCCTGCAGGTCTCTCGGATGAAAAATGGCATGTTGGTTTCCTCAACCAGGTCGAAGTAGGGACCCAGTACCTTCTGTAGAGTCTGAAAGCCTGTCACATTCTTACCATTGGCATCAACGTAACCACCCAGCCACTCTCTCTATGGAAATAAAATAAACAGTAGGGATTACAATGAGGAGGGCTACATTCTTTTTCAGAATAATCATTATTCCTATACAATTTACAGTTGCATTGTTAGACTACTGGACTTGCAACCAGAGGCTCAATGAGCTGAATACTGGTAATAATTATAATTATATCAGTGCCGTCATTGTGTTGTTGAGACAAATATTTCACAAGCTTCTTATTCTCTCTTCTGACCTAGCTACAAAGTGGGCACTGGTACATTCTGAAAATGTGAAGTCATTTAGTATTATCTGTCTCTCTCCCCCTTCATATTTTGAAACTGGATCTTTGGACCTTATAGGCATTTGAGGAAATCTACACAATTTACATTTTTTAAAAAAATCATCCATAGAACATTGTCATTCTTTCTAATCAATACAAATAAAAAATGCACATTTAAGAATATCAGAGAATATTTTGTAATTAGATTCTTCTATGCTATCTGAAACATAAACATGCACTTTTAAGTTAAAATCATTACCCTCTCAAACAAAGTTCTCAGTCATAAATTTCTCCGAATGGATATTCTGTACGTAAATTCCCAACAATGGTACTGATTCATTTGATGTTTTCCTTTAGCAACAATAAATGATGTAGCTAAACTACACCTTTCCTTCCTTAGTTAGTCATGTAAATGGATGTGTGTAACAGTAACAGAGGTCTAGGATAGGCTGGACGTTTTAAGGAATGGAATGGATTTACAATAATGAGAGCAGACACATGAAAGCACATGCCTCTATGTCATTAGTAAAAATTAAAATTCAAACTCATATACATCATAACTAATCAACATTATATATATAATTTGAATCCTGTCAGAAAAATTACGAGAGGGGAAAAGCAATATAGGGAAATGTGCACACAAAGGAAGTGGTATGTGCCAAGGACTTTATAAGAGGAGGTGTTCCTTAAATATTATTATTATTACTTTATTATTATTATTGTCCATTTGAGTCTTCAATAACAGCATTATTATTACAATGCTGCATAGATATTTTCAAAATTTGACAAACTCAAACAAGGCAAAGAGACTTGAGAATTTGAGCCAGATTAGTCATTAATGCTAGATGACAGAAAATAGATTGTGAAGATAAAGGATAAATATTCTGTTAATTTATATTATTTGTAACCATTATTATTTCACCATTTTTTGGGTAGAAAGAAGGAGAGAAGGGAAACTTTCTAAAACTGTTAAAAGAGGGATCACAATACCTTATCACAGTACTCTTTCAGCCATGTGTAGGGCGCGGTTATCACTAGAAGACCCCCTTTCTCCACCATGATGGTCATTTTTCTAAGGAAATTCTTGGGATCATGGAGACGACACACAAGATTTGCAGCAAGCACAACGCTGAATAGTCCCAAGGTAGGACGTAAGTCACATGCATCTCCCTGCTCAAAGCTTACTCTGGATCGGTCCTTAGAAGATAAAGAAAAAAAAAAATCATAACCATGCTTTCCCAAAATAAACTGGATGTTATATGCCAAAAAGTAATAAAATCAAGTATAATGCAAACTTCACAAAATGGAAGCCAAAGTTTTTATTTATGTTCACATGACAAAGAGAAGAGAAAAGAACACAGCTCACTTCATCTAAAATCACATAAAGAATATTTTTGTTCACTTACTATATCTTTGGAAATGTAGGCCACTTCTTTTGTAAAAATGTCTCCCTCTTGAGTCAGTTCATACGCCATCTGTCCCTCGGCTTTGATTAAGTTTCCAGCATCAACAAATGACTGGCTATAATCAATGCCAATGACTTCTCCCAAAACTCTGGCCAGTTCAAAAGTCGAGCGGCCGACAGCACAGCCAATGTCCAGTGCTCGACTAGAATGTCCTTCCTATAGATTTGATTCGAAAACCGAGATGAAAAGTCATTGTATGAAAGGAAATCAATCAAAAACTAACTGCCCAAAATTATTGTGTGTAACTTTATCATTTTGGCATTTTAAACACATGATCTATATAGATTAATGATTTGGAAATATATTACAAACCTTGTAACTAATACAAAACACACCTATACATGTACTACTTTCTTAAAGTATAAATGATAAAGAAGTGTAAATTACGACATATTTCAGATGGGTAGTCATGCAGGCATTATAATATTCTTTTAAGTGTGAACGAGTCACCCAATCATACAACAGAGCAAACTCATTAAATAATTAATTTATATCTTTTGTGCCTTACTTTCTGCATGATATATTGCATTTAAAAAGGAAAGAGACCTACAATGTCAATGTGGGATTAAAGAGAATAAGAGGTAAGGATGGAGGAGAGATAGGAAGATGGTGTTAAAAAAATTCTGCGGAAAACCTGCATGGTAATATGTATTTTTGTTTTGTTCAAAGATAATTTTTCTATAACATACTGTATGTATTATTATAATTTTTTGATTCTCCAAGAAGTTATGAATTTTACGTGAATGGGGAGTCAAACAAACTTTATAAATTATGCATAAAATAAAAGAGGGGGGTGATCAGGAGAAAATGGGATAGAAAATCTGGCAGAAAAAAGTTTTATGTTAAATCGTATAGATTTAGCGTTAACAAAGCACAAGTCATCTTTGTCAAACGTAATGCCGACAAAGGAACTTTCATATTTCCCATCTAGAGATCTAGAACTATGCTACCCCAGTACCCTGCAGCTGTACATTCAAATTCAAGCGACAATTACAGCCCTGACAGACTGGTCGTACAAACGTGCGACACGACAGGCCGTTGCACAAAGTCGTACAAATGCAGTCATCCATTGCACCCAATGGAGCGTGCCACACAGGTCGTATGACGTCGTGCGTTTATCCGACTGTCGGAAAGACAAATTTTCCCCACTGGCTGTCGTATGTTTATCCATATGCCACGGAGTGATGACTCATTTCCTGTATTAAAAAGGTAGGGCATGACACACTGTCGCATACTATCGTACGATCACTTGTATTTGTATTGCATCCATATATCACTTCTTTGTTGTTAATAACAAAAAAACTTGCAATCACATGCACTAAAAATGACAACTCTGTCCTACACGTCCTACGACCTCTTGCCTTCAGACATAACGTGACATTAACTCATTCAAGTATAAATCAGCCGAGCAAGTAAGGAGCATAACTAATGTATTTCAATACAGGGTAATGACAAAACTTGCAATCACATGCACTAAAAATGACAACACTATCCTGCACCTCCTATGACCTCTTGCCTTCTGACCAATGTCAGTGCGATGCGACGCTTTAATGTTCAACCGAAGAGGTGCGTGCATCCGTGAGTTGGTGCTCGCACCCGTGAGTTGGTGCGTGCAACCGTGAGTTGGTGTGTGCATCCGTGAGTTGGTACGTCGCTACAAGCAAATAATACAATTTCCACAACAGTTGTTTTGTTGAATCAAAAAAGTTCTGAAAAGCCAAACTATCTTGTAATTTACTCAACAGCTCATCAAATGATCCTAATGACATCCAAATTGAAAAACTTGCTCTTATCTTATCGCAAATTCTCAAACAGTATGGCAAATGCACCATTTTTTACATTTCTATCTCTATATTTAATGGGTGAACCCAATATTATTAAATAAAGCCTCTTATGTGATTTTTTTCTTTTTTCATAAGTACAAGACATACATGTACTACAATGTGAGACATTGGTTCCCCATGCCTTCCGTGATGGAAATTATCGCATTTAGACGTGTGAAGTGTGTCATGGTTATACGAAGTCTTGTGACTGTGCGACACGCTGTCGCACGTTTACAAGTCTGTCATTTGCCTTTGTCTTAGTGTAGTGGGCCTACCTGATGATTGAAGTGTTTCAGACACAACTCCGCGCACCTCTTTGGGAAATCTAGTGCGTCCTTGGGACCGAAAGGGTATGGTATAAGTTGTTCCGGAGTGCCGTAATGAAAAACAAGGTACTCGCTTAAAAGTTTCTTTGACTCGTACAATTCAGCCCCTTTCGTCTTGGGTAAATCTTGGCCATTGTTTTTCATCGTGTGAAGACGATAGGTTGAATAAGCGGCTATGCCGACCGACACTGCAAAGGCTGGCATTACAAAATATCTATGATGAATTCCAAAAATTTCTGTCATGTTTGGGCTACTTCACACTAGATCTAAGTAGATCTAGAGACTGAGGTCTTGATCGTGAAAAATAACAAAAAGCTGGTGCACACAATCTGGTCTGCAATGCAAACGCGTATGTCAGCTGTCGGCAAATGACCGGAAGAAAGTTACATGTGTTATAGGTGCGTGCGCATATTTTTGTTTGTTTTGAGAAAATGGGCGGGGCATAGATCAAGTCAGTTGGAGCCAAGATCAGAGGGAGCGCTCTCGCGTGTGAGCAAAACTTGCTGTGTTGGCATCTGACTCACACACACGTACACAGAGCGGAAGCACTCACGCTTTCTTACTGGTCTGTCGTGTAAACAAAGCAAACGTGGTCTGTTTCTCTTGTGAGGATGATTGAAAGAGCGCAGAGAGTTGAAATAACTCTGAATCGTCAACTCCTTAGCTCAGGATGAGGGGAAAACGGAGGAAATTTCTTGTGCCTGCATTGTTTTTCTTTTTGCTCAGCTGCGCTTTGATTTTGTGGCAAATTATCTGGAGTCTCGCGCCCCGAAATTTACCTGTTAGTTGGCCCGGTTTGCACACATCACCCTCGTCTTTACTTCATCTCATTACAAAAAATTAACTAAAAAATGGTCACCAGTAGTTCATGCGCTTTGATACTTTAAATTCATCAGCATCACCTCATTAATAGCATAATTGTTGATTATTTGCATAATTTTTTCTTCAATATGAAAGTTGTACCAACGACGTAAAACACATTTCAATCTGTGCGGGGGTAGATCTTAATCTAAATAACATTTCTACTTGTCTGAATAAGATCTTGTATATTATAGAAGTTTGGCATTAGTTTCCATGATGTGGGGTGGGCCACTTGACAGTCTACTGCAATGTTTACGTTCTAGCCTACTTGACGGTCTACTGAAAAAGTAAAGTTCCTTAATAGGCCAATAGAGCCAGAGCTTATCCCTGGTATTATTTGAAGCTGAAGAGATTATTTTTACTTCATCTCCTGGACAAGACGCTCTTAAAGCGCACCTTGGTGGAGAGAGGAAATAAGGTGTAAAGTGTCTTTCCTAAGGCCCCGTGTCCACTGCAGTTTTTCGTCGCTCGCAGGCCTGACTCGTATGCAAATGAACCTATTTTAGTCAGTCACTGACTTCGTTCGCCTGACTACGGGCTTTTCCTGCATGCATGCTTTTTGTCAGCCACACCAGGCTTAAAACGAGGTCAGTATGTCATGCTTCGGCTCAATTTTGAGAAATTGCTGGGAAATTTGAATTTGTAAATATTTTTAAGATTTAGCAATGCACTTTATTTTATTAATTTAATCCTCTTAAGCTGGATTATGCTTTGTAAGACAGCATTTGTACTAGTATAATTTGTACTGTAAAATGACAGATTTAAATGGACTGGTGGGTTGACCTAGATTCTACAACACAAACAGGGATGGGGTGGGGTGGTCTGTGGCTGCACACGTAGTGAAAGCCAATGATACTGCGGGTAGGTCAAAACAAAGCAGGCGTACGCCTGCCTGACTCGCGCGCAGTGGACGCGATGGAGTTTAATCAGCTCCAGACAAGACTGTGACGTCATGTTTTCGTCAGGCGTTCAAGCGACGAAAAACCCAGTGGACGCGCGGGCTTGATTTAATCTAGATCAATCAGTTTTTGACGTCTATCTAAAGCTGTTCCTCGGGTCGGCATTTTCCTCTTCCAATTGTTAAGGAGACTGTACAGTGTACGTTTAGAAAATCAATGTTTGCAATTGAACAACGCAACTCAGGCTGGTGGACTAAATGATCACTAACAAATTAATGGAGCATCATCACCGACCAAATCAATCCGTGATTGGCTTACTTACATTTTAAACACCAATCAAAATCATGCTTATATTATACTGTGCCAGGTTATCCCTGTCTACATTACGCCAAACAATGCAAGAAGCTGGTGGCTCCTCTCCATAAAATCTAACTCAAAGACCCATCCTGGTTCCGATCCCTCACTGAGACACTGTTTCCACTACAAAGATCAAAACAAAGAGCGGTGTTTCATCATGATATGTAAAGTACGAGTGGCTGAGTAGGGGTGAGACTGGGTTGAGGGGTCACTAGACTTCAAGACTATGGGGAGGGGGAGGATGTTGAAGGTGTCCATCGGAGAATAGGGGCAGGACACACCAAAGTGTAGCTAATTATGACTGGTCTAGGATGCAGGTAGGGGTTGGAGCTGGATGGGCACGCTTCGAGCGATGAGAGTGGATAGGCTTGGCCTGCTGAACGCATCAACGCCTTAGGGGAAAAAACGAGGAGGAAGGGGAGGAGAGAACAGGGCTTTGCTTTCACCACGGCTAGGGCCTGGCTCTAAAACGAAAGCAGGGCGGGTGACAGTGTTTCTTGCTGTTTAGGTAGTGGCTGCTTTAAAAAAAAACGTAAGAAAACCATGTTCTTAGGTGGATTTTGTAGTGAAAGTGGGCTCTTACGCTGATAAATTCTATAGAAAAAAATCCATTTCACAAAAATGATGGGCTCTTAGAAGGATCGGGTTTTTAGGCAACGGGCTCTTTGGCGTAGACCACAGTACTTTGAGCAGTTTTGTTTACATGTTTTTTTCTTTAATAAGTAACTACATGTAAATCAAATAAATCTGTACTTCCAAATAATTGTCACAATTAACAAATGACATACCTGATACGTCTTAACAATCGCTTGACATTCCATCCTTATGACTGCTGTCTCTTCCTTTGCTTCTTTCAATTTGCCTGTCATCTTTTCCAAATTAGATTTGGTTTCCTAAGTGTACAAATTAAAATGAAATTGAAAATTCAACAACAATTTGAAATTAAATTTAAACATTGAAACAATTGACAATAACAAAATAGTGCAACGAAAAGGATATAACCATGCTCAGTTTATCTAAAATCTTAACAAAATTCTTGATCACTTTGTCGTTTTTAAACATTATCAATTCACTTCAACTGTTGGCCAGCAACTCTCTCGATTCTAATTGAAATTTTTCAAATTGTCCTGAGAATGTTTAAGCAAAATCAAGGCATCAGAAAGAGTGGCATACAAAGTGAAATTTTTACAAAAAGAGAATTATTAAT
>JBDFRD010169875.1:0-12148 GCA_039654405.1 Bullina lineata | reverse complement strand
GGAAGATTGTGTTTTGTTTGTTTTTATAAAGTATGTATCATGAGCCACTAGCTTGACTTTTACTTTACCGTCTCGACGTCATGCAAAAAAGTTCAGGCAGAATGATTAGGCTTTGGTGACACCTGTGTTGAGAGAGTTGTTGGTTTGTCCCCAGACGGAGCAGATGTGGATCAGCTGCGTGGAAGCCATGCCTCTCGCTGTGTCTGCCTGGAAAGATGTAACATTCATTACTTTCTCTATACATTAATTTATACAAGCTTTAAACAGGGGGAACAGGGTGGTTTGCTTGGCTCTTCAAGTGCAAAGCCTGATTTACTATGTAAAAATATGCTTTGGATTGTTGCTAAAGTTCGCATGTTATAAATGATTAGATCTAAGAAACGGGAATTTTGTGCCCCATCATTTGTTTCTAAAGCTTTTGTTCAAGTGTCTCATGCTGTCTTCAACAAAATGCCTGCCTGACACACATCGTCTCCCCCCCTCCCCTCCCCCCATGGTTTCAGTTCTTACTGTTTGCAGTGACGAGGGAGGACAGAGAGGCCGTGCACAAGTTGCTGTCCCTGTGTCGCCAGTTAGGACTCAACATCGAAGGCTTTGTGGCCACCATCTCAGGCTCGCACTGAGTCCACAGTCTCACTTGCCTTGGGACGTTCATGCAGACTGCCTTATGTAGCGACCAGAGTAGATTTAAACAAGGAAAAAATACAAGAACAAGAAGAGGTCAGTCTATGCAGCGGTGAATGTATCTGGTAAGTAAATTGAAATTATGTTTGGGTTGTCGACCTTGAACGTGGAGAGAAACAAAATCATCATCGTCCACAAAGTTGTCCTCATCTTGAAGCCCTGGAGTGGAGCAAAGAGAATTTGAATTGAAGGAAGAAACTGGCCGTTGGAAACAAACAGAAGAATGGGTAGTCAAGCCTCAGTTCTTCCTACTTGACTGAGGAAGGAGCAGATGCTCTTACTAAACTCATTGCAACACAGGACAAGACCTTCTATGGCATGAGTTCCCAGTGGGGGCTGACCATAAACTGGACATGAGGCAGCTTCAGGAGGAGCACAGTGAGTACAGTCTGTTGTGCTGTAGGTCTGCCTGTCAGCCTCCTCCTCCTCCTCTTGTGTGTGTGGTCCTCATTAATGACACTGTCCTTCTAATCTTGTCATGCCCTCCTCAATACGTTGATGCCTGTCTTATACACGTATTGCCTCACACCTAATGCGTGTATTGCCTCATGTCTTGTACGTGTGTTGCCTTCTGTTATAGAGGTGTCTTCTAAACAGCGTATCATTGTTTATAGCCTACAAGTATTGTCATTAATTTATGCACTGTTGTAATGTGATGCACTCTTGTATCTATGACATTTTTCTCTTATTTCAAGAAGCCTAATTGTGTTGATGATTCAGTCCAATGTCTCACTCACACAGGCCTGTATTTTATCTGCTGATCATTTTTCACTGTTCATGCAAATTTTTTAATTTTGTCTGTTTAAACATCTCATCGTCATAATTTGTCTCATTTTTGCATATCGTGCTTTTTTTTTTTTAACCTCCTTGAGGTTTGGCTTTTTGTCAAGAAAAAGTGCCATTCACTTTTTCACAGAATGCGTCTGCGTGTTTTTATTTTTGAATTGTAGACACAGTAAGAAGTAAGCGAGTTCTGTCAATTTTTCTTTTTAAACTATTACAGATTTTTGTTTTATTCCACACAATGCCAAAATGAATGATACCTCAACTTCCATTGCCAAAACAATGTGAAGAAAATGCTTTTTACTCATTCCGTAGCACAAACACTGAAACAACAGTGAAAGGGCCAGTCATCGTCTTTGCCTGTGAAGAGAAATGATTTTGTTGGTTGATTGCTTTAACATTTATTTATAAACATGCCATATGACCAAGTCAAGTGTACAGTCCTGTATGTGTGATTTCTTTGTAACCCTGGTGAATATACAGCATCAGGCTTTCATCTCAGTCCTTCCAGAGATAGTTAAGCCTGGCCCCAAGAAAAACAAACAAATTATTTGTCCCCCGTGGTCTGTGTGTGTCAAGTGTGTGTCAAGTGTGTGCGTCAAGTGTGTGATCAAGTGTGTGTGCATCAAGTGTGTGATCAAGTGTGTGCATCAAGTGTGTGTGCGTCAAGTGTGTGTGTCAAGTGTGTGCATCAAGTGTGTGCGTTAAGTGTGCATCAAGTGTGTGTGTAAGAGTAAAAGAGCCCGAGTGAGCGTGTACACTTGATTCCTTGGAGTGGGAGCCTCACAGCTGTGCTGGGAACGGAGGAGCATTGACTGGGGATCCAGCTTGTCTGCAGGTGTGCTGCTATGTGGAACTCAAGTGGAGGAATGCACGGAGGCACTTCATGCTTGTGTGGCTGTTTAGGATTTCATGATGGACTACTGACCACTGCACATCAACCAGATCTGTTCAACAGGACGCAGCAGGTGGGCGGATAGAGTGGACATGGGGCTCCACAACCTGGCTTCAGCTGGTCAATGAACGCTGCCTGACTGGTGCCAGCAGTACGGCTCTGGATGACCAAGACAAACACTGGGCCGTGATGCAGGACAAGGGTCATACAGGGGTCACAGAGATTCTACTCTGAACTACTCAATGGAAGCACTTCTCCTATTTCCTCTAGCACTGGAGCCTGCTTGTACTTGTAGTTTTCCTCCCAGTGTGAGAGCAAGGGGGAAACTCAGTACAACTGGAATCATGGGAATGGGTTTTATGATTTTTGTTCTCAAGGAAGTCTATGAAGAGGAGTAGTGTTCCTCTGGTAGATTTTAGATAAACTGATACCGGTTCGTGAATGTGTGTCAGTTTGGGAAAGTTTGTACATGCTGCAACCCATTCTTTTCTTTGTTTTTATACACAGAGTCTAGTTCTTCTTATTTTGACAGTATCATCATGTTTTGTGGTGAAGTCAAAATGTGGTGCCTATCATAACCTGCCTTGAGTTTGAAACAAGGAATACGTAGTGTGTCAACTAAAGTGCTGATCAGTTTTGTGAAAATGTGTTCATTGAACAAATTCACACACTTCTACTTGTCATGAGGCCTGCTTGAATTTGAGGAGTGATTATCAAGGAAACCTTTTCAACAAATCCTCAGCCTGCTGATTCAGTTTAGAAAAATGAACGTAAGTGATTTTGCTCCTTGTAGCTAGGACAGTTTCTGTTGAGGTAGGCCTACCACAGTTTGACTTCATGCACACCAAATTTGTGTCAACTTGTTCTTCCCTTCTCGGTCCTGTTTGTCATGATGGATTATATACAATCTAAAGTTCCCTCTGCACTTCACTGTCCTCAAGGCTGATGGAGCTCTCACTGTGTGTGTGTGTGTGTGTGTTGCCTGCTTCTTGTGTCCTGATGGAGCTCTCACTGTGTGTGTGTGTGTGTGTGTGTGTTGCCTGCTTCCTGTGTTCTGTTTGTATCTCAGTAAAATCTGAAGGAAGCCAGTGTGGCTGAGAAAGTCGGTCACACAAGGAATTCTCCGAAAAAACTTCCGAACTTTGCTTAACAGGAGGAAAACCTTATTCAAGAAAACTGTATTTTGTGATCGACTTTGATTGTTCAGTCGCCCTCTTGTTGACACCCCAGATATTGCTTGGTGTTCTCTCCGTGATCTAGTCTTGACCCAGTCTTTACTTACTTTCACCAACACTTGTACACTAACTCACTCACAGTGGGCTGAAATAATTTGCTCATCATTTTTTTTTCCTTTAAGATTCATGCGTGAACCACACATTTCTTTCCTCTCTCATTCTGAAATGAACCCAATGAGGCCACGTTTTGAGACGTGGTGAAATTATGAGCACCAATCAATTCATTCTAAGCCTTCACCAAACTTGTCTTTGATATATATAAAAAAAAATAATTAAATTTGTAAGTTCATGTGTGTTGGTAAATTAGGTAGTTGGGTGGGTAGGTAGGTAGTAAAAGCTCATTGAAAAGGTAATTGAATGTTGCAAATTTATTTTCTAACCTCAATGCAAAGTACAAGTATTCAGTAAAATTGGAAAAGGTGAAGTAAATGTTCGGAGTGACGAGTCAGGTGGAAATGGCGTGGGTAAGTCTGGCCTGTAAAGAAAGTCCTTTGAAATAAATCTTGGACATTCAAACCAATACGTAGATGTCGATACAATGTTGGCTACATTTACTTTTACCAAACTGGTGCAGCTGGTGGTGGATACAATTTTTAAATTGCTTGAAACGATTGTTAGGGTTTTGAACCGTTCCCTTCATGTTGAAGGCTATTCGGATTATTTCCTGCTTGATTTGTTCTGCAGCTCTTCCTAAAGTGCGAGGGTTTTTTCTCAGCTTCTACATTTTCTGCTGGAATTTAAATTTTTTCCTCTTATTTTTGTGTGCACAGTGCAAATTTTTTAAATCTTTTTATTGCATGAGTTCACCACATTACTATTTGTATTTTGTTTTATGTACATAGTAGGCCTACATGTAATGCATTACAAACTTTTATTTTCATATTCTTGTTTAATATCATTACCGTGTATAATGTGTTCCTTATTTTCTGTGGCAAGTCTTCCATTGTTTGGTTGTCGGCTGTGTTGTGTTTCATGTCTTCCTCCAACTTCACACTAGTCTATGGATTTATTTACTTTGCATTCTGGCCTGCGTACGCTTCATTTCTCTTCTGAATTTGATGGCTTTTTATTCAGTTAATGAAATCTCAAACCAGCTTTGACTGGGGTCAGGGAAGGTCATAGAATGCTCAGCATGCAAGCACAATGAGAATATACATGTAATTGATAATATACCAGTACATGTAACACACTTGGGTTTGGGTTAAAGTTCATCCTGAAATTCAGAGTAGACACTAAGACAGCTCACCAAGAAAGCTTGCACTTTAATACCTGTATTTAGAACACATGTACTAATGCTTAATGCTGTTCATTTTCTTTGCAACTGTTCACTGTTACTAGTTACTTTTGGTTTCTTTTTTTTCTCCCTGCATGATTTGTTTGAGTCAACTTGGTAACAGACTGCTTTTGACCTTGGCTTTGTTTTGTAAAACTAAAAAAAATGGCACACATTCAGAAACGATAGAGCAGGAATAAGAGAAGGAGCCTCATGCAGCAAGTGCAGAACTCGTGTACAGAGAAAGTCCCCAGCGTCACTGTGATAGAATGCAGGTCAAGGTCAAAGCCAGCCGTATTCAAGTTCAATAACTCCGTGTTTTAGTCATTCCAACTCGGTGCTGGTGTTGGCCTTCATGTTTTGTCTGACGGGCACATCCTGTCTCACTCTCTCTTTGCATGCCTTTCCATAAACTGTTTGTGTCGTTGTGTGACTCCTCTCCAGTCATTTTCACATTCACACCCCCAACCCGCTCTCTAAAATACCGGTATTTTCTGTACATTTGCAAGGTGATCATGTGACTGACTGTGTTCCAATTCTCTTGTCGACGTCCCCGCTACTGGGGAATACTTGTACATATTAATTTATTGACTTGTTCAACCGTATGTTCATTTATTGCATTAAAATATGTTCAGTTTTTAAGCATGGAGTTACTTGTTTTGTTTTTTTCAATAATTGTTCATGTACCGGCATGTAAATGTGCAACAGTCAGAGGCAGCTGAGGAACACTGAGAGCAAATGAAAACTAGACAAGTGCAACAGGACACGGAGGCCCCTCATTCATTCTATGTTTAGAAGTTGTAGTGACACTACGGACGCTTCAGGTCCAATGTTTACAGTGTGAGAAGCTTAAGTTAGCAGACAAAATAAAAGCAACAAGAAGTTTGTGCAATTTCCTCACATTCTTTCTTTATTTTAAACTTAAAGCAGAACTTCCAGGAAGAAATTATATAATCCTGATACATCCATTCTCAGGGGAAAAAAATCTTTCTCAGCAGTCTCCACACTTGTTCACACATGTTCTTTTTTCCCCTCACTGTGCCACGCCACACACACTCACACCCCCACCCCGGCCCAGAGCCTCTATGAGCCGCTGTCGCTGACTTTCTGTTTTTTGGCTCCGTCTGCTCCGCCCTCACTAGTGGGTTCTGGGATGGGGACGCTGCGCTTCAATCCCTTGAGTTTCCGAGCCTGGAGTTTGTCAAAGTTCTGTGTGCTCATGTGGATACGACCCAACTTGTTCCCCAGCTCGTCTCGAGAAATGTTCTTCTTTTTCTTGGGCTGCAATGAGAAATAATTTGATGGAACAAATTGAATCTCCACACGTTCACGGTGGCTTGATTTTTGGTTCATAGGTTCAAATCCTGGCTAACTAGGTCTGAAGTTGTTATCCAGATTTTAATTGGGTACCAGTTTTTTCTTATGATGAAGTAGACTAACTACTGTACAAGCTTGGGTGTCTTTTAGTGATAACAAAAAATTGTGGCACATTGGCTAGAATATTTCAGCATCAGACTTTCAATCTGAGGTCTTGGGTTTGAATCCTAACAGTGACTGCCTTGTATCATTGGGAGAGATAGTCACTGAACTCACATAACTACAGACACAGTGTGTGTCCTGTCAAGGTAAATGATTTTGGTTAATGATGCTCACCTTGGCAGTTGCTGGCTTCTTCAAAGCTCGCTTGAAGAGATCGTCTGACGCCAGGCGTGTCCGTCTGACGACCAAGTCCAGGCACGGACCCATTAGCTCTAGTTCTACCCTGGGCGTCTTTGACCCAGATTTCTTCTTGAGAATTCTGTCAGGAATTACATTTATTAAAAAGTCTTCCATGAAAATAGCTGGGAGAAAGGTCAGTAGGAAGGCCTGAAGCCGTACAGAAATGACAAGCAGAGTGAAGGGACATGGGCAGAGAGAGCCTAGGACAGAAAGTAGAAAGACTTGAACTTGAACCATTTAGAATGCCCTGAAATGAGCTGATTACACAGAAACTTCATTAGATCTTGCTGAGATAAAACAATTCATTTTCAGTAGCTTGTTCAAATACCGACACAATGTCTCTGTAATCTTGTGTAGAAAAAAATAGCTTTTTTTATACCGGTAACTAAAATCTGGTCAACTCACTAACTATGGAAAATAATAGGGAAAAAAAATCAAATTTAAATCCATGTAAAACACAAACTTACCTGTAACTCCGAATAAAGACTTTTCCCAGAACTGCTTGGATGCTGATCACGTGTTCCAGACCAGATAAAGACACCTTTTCCACATTTGGCCCTCGGAAAAAGTCTAGCAGAAGCAGAAGCAATGAGATTAGTGAAGACATTTGTTGTAGCTTTAGAGAATATAAAATACAAACAAATTCCACAACTATAAATAAATCATAGTGAAGGCAGCATTCATAATTTCAAAAACTGAGGGATGAATAAAGTTACAAAGTTTTTCTTGTCCCCAGGAAGTGACAAATCAATTGTGTCCTTCACTAAATGGATGCCACGCCTTCAAGTAAAAGGCAAGTTCTGTGCATAACTCTTTCACCAGGCTCGAACTCCAACAGGTTTGCACATATTAATTCATTCATTTATATTTTTACGTTGAATAATAGTAAAATACTCTTTTTGACTTCTGTCAAGTAGGCCTACTACAGATTGGTTTGGTTCATTTTTGTGTTAAATATTAAAAAGGAAAACGTACCTTACGGGGCGGACCTTTTCACTCGTGCCCCTCATGCAATCTAATTTTTCAGTAGGCCTACTATTTCATTTAATTTCACACCACAATGAAAGTCTTATCTTTCACACATAGGCCTACACACTTGTTGAATTGCCCACATGCACTAAAAAGTGAAAGCCATACTGACCTATTAGTAAGTTTTTCACTCTCCTGTTGTCACTGCTGTCTTCATAAATATCTCCTGACAAGACCACACAAGGCTTGATCCCTGAGGAAGTTTTCTCACCCTGCAGACGGGGAAAATATAAACAATGTTGGCTAACAACAACTAACATACGATCACTAGGACCTGGCTTACTTCTGTTCTCATAACATGCAGAAATTCACACTGTAGGAGAATCAAGCAAGTGAAAAAATCTGCAGTCTGCTATACTGTCATTTCACTCTCTTGAAAGCAGCAACGTAGAACTGCAGTCCACAAATCAATTAAACTAGCTTGGTAACTGAGTGCTTAGGCTGTTGTAATTGTACCTAGAGGTTTATGGGTTCAAATCCTAGATCTGCCAGTGTTGTTTATGTAGAACAAATATTTTACATGACTTTTTCCCTCTTCTTACCCAGGTGCTAATTAGGTAGCGTATCATAATGAGCACATTCTGCTGGGAAGTAAGTCTATGCCAGACTGACCGTCCTGTCTGGAAGGTGATGTGTTCTGCTACTAGTACAAGCTATTGAACCAGTGATTCACATTCAACGTATAAAAGCAGACAATCCATGAACATTGCAAACACTGTCGGGTTAGACCCGCCCTGAACAAGCACCTACCTTGATGTCCTTCATGGCTGTGAACTTTTCCACCCCGAACTCTGCCATGTCCAGCACTTGTCCATCAAACAGGCGACCTTTGACCACAACAGATTAAAACAGTCATCAGTACAAGTAGATCTATAGTCTAAACTGTCTTTGATCCTCAATAAAGACGCTATAGTCAGACAAGTATTATAGATAAGAATAAGAGTAACTCTTCATTTCCTACATTTTCTGTTCACCTTGCTCTCCTCTCTTGTCAGAATTGTTTCTCTTTACACTTGTTTGTGGTGTAGTAGCTGGAGGGACCAGGTTTTTCACTGATGTATACCAAATTATTTCTGTGACACCCCTTAATGATTTACAGTGATTCAATATAAATCCTGTGTATAGTAAAAGGACCAAGACTAATCCTTATGAACCATTGGTGTGCTTGGAAATGAGTGCTGTTTTAGAAAACTCACGCATTGTTAGTCTCCTTGCTGCTTTAAAATATAGGAATGTTAAAGAAGATTAAAGAACAAATAATTTGTGATCTCATTCACAAACTGATTTATTGGCCATTGGTCCTCAAAGAATGAAGGCAAACAGTTGGATAGATTTTGGAAAGATTGTTAAGCAAGCCTCCAACTGGTATTGAGCAATACCCACCAATGATGATGTTGTGAGGTTTCTTCTTCGAGTGGCAGCCATACATGAACAAGGAGCAGTCGGCCTTGGAGGTGAAGAACTCCTGAGGAAGAAGTGCAAGAAAGCTGTGAGGTATTCTTACCTGGCCAATATAGAGACAAAGAGAAGACAGTGAAGTCACGAAGCCCATCATATACCTAATACAGATCTATCTCCATTTCCTTATTGAGGACAAAGAAAAGCGATTAACATGTTGGCCTATTATGACAAATAGCTTTTGAATCCATAGAATAGATAAAAAGCTAGGCTTATAGCCTGCCATGAATTCAATAAAGTCAATTCCACTGACAGAGTGGAAACGGACACCACATTACATACAACAACAAAGATGTGAGGAAAAGATGTTTCAATCAACAGCAATGAATCTGATCTGCTTGATTCATTTAGCAAAAATGTTCTTCAACTTCAACATTATAATAAAAAAAAAAAAAGTTGGCCCTACAAATTCTGTCAGAGCTGCAGTGGTTCAATTCAAAGCTAAACTACGAGGACTGTTTCCAGTGCATCGTTTTATACTCACCACTGATGACTGGTCTTCAAAGGGGCGGGTCACATTTTTCCTGCAAGTAAAAAGAACTTTTTTACATCATAACAAATTGTCTCATTGCTTCCATTTGGTAGTTAACTTATTTCTCATTTCATTTACATTTTCCACTTCAATTAATTCATAAGTTAAATTGTATACATGTCTTTAGATCTAGTAAGAAGCCATGTTTATAATCCCAAGTCATCAGGATGACAAAACACATTATAGTTTATCCCTGTCTTCTGATATGTGGCAAGGATAACTGCAAAGAGGTACCGGTATAGCCTACCGGTAATACTGCAATTCCACTAAATTCAATACTGGCCGTCAGATTTACATTTTAATTTCAAAACAATTTGACTGCCACAAGCCTGTTTTACACAAATTAAAAATAAAATAAGAGTAAACATAAAAGAAATAAAATGCGCGATACAAAAATGTAAAGAGATACATTATTTATATAAATTTGAAACTAAACAAGTGGAAGAACTTACTTGCTGAAAAGTGTTGCATTGGGCTTTTTCAGGGAATGCTGTGTGGGAAACGAGTGAACAAAAATGTTAAAGTTACAGGTAGGCCTACTTCGACTTTCATGCATGACATTAAAGGGTTCTATTCTTTGTATTTTGTGTTGTTTCAATTTGTTTGCAATTCCAGGTTTTTCAAAATGTTAAATAATTTTATTTAGCAAGAAAATGTGCACATCAAATGTTTTAGTTTACAAGAAGAATAGAAAAGAAAATAAACACCATAAACTAAACTGTCGACAGCAAAACAAGGGAACATAGAGCAGACACTATCAACTCACCCACTCTTTCAGAACTTGAGTTACTATCTGACTTGTGTTTCCACCTTTTAGGAAAAGGGTGTTTTTGGAGTTCTCAAAGATCTTGGGTTCCTTGTTCTCCAACGCTCTTCGACCCCTCTGAGTCTTTGGCTTTCTGTTGTATCAAAGACAAGACAAATAGAAAGGTTTCATAATGGCTGTTGCTATCCGGACCCGGGTCCGTTCAGCAATTTTTTACTATGCGAACCCAGGTCCACTATTTCATAATTTTGTGATACTGTACATATCAATTATAGAACTACAGAACCAACATTTATCAGGAAATGTGAAAGAAAAGTTACCCGCTATTTTACTTCAAAGAAATTAACTTTCAAAAACTCGAATCGATGATGCTTCACACGTAAGGGTTTTGCTCCCCACTGACCTAGATTCTAGATTTAATTCTCGTTGTGCTGGCCAATGGCTCTCGTTCCCCTGAAAGCAAAGCCTTGGATAAACTGTCCCAATTCCGAATGATTTTTTCATACGTTGCTTTTCATGCGCCACTCATGACCTAATTAAAATTGAGTGTGCCTGTTGGCGTGCAATTAAATGAGAAATTGAAGGAATAATACTAAACAGAATAGATTCATTCATTGCAACAATCACAAACAAAATACAAAATGTATTATTATTATTCACGGGAGAAAAAGACTCTGATACTGTCAAGTCAAGTGATGTCATGTCGAATGCGATTCAGAAGAACATTGTAAACGATACACAAGGCTCAGTTGCCGAACGTAATTTCTCGAACAGACTGACTGATCATGCTTGCGGATTAAAAAGTAAATTCGATAGATCATGGGCCTAAATGCTCACAGATGGGCCGAGCCTACCGCGATTTTTGAAGCAAATCTTCAAACCTGGAACCTGGGCGCTTGTAGGTCTGTATAGGCCTGTCGCTGATGGACCGGAAGTTTGCGGTTTAAATTTATAAAACTATCCCCGGGTCTGCTTAGAAATCCGGACCCGGATCCGTATAGATCTAGTAACCACTCCGTTTCATAATTTAGATTGAATCATGTCTAGCTCTGGATTATGGAGGTACATCTATCTACTGCAGCTGTGTAGTCAACAAGGGAAGAAAAAAAAGACAATGTTTTATCATCTGCTCGCAGCCTCTGCCCATGCCAATGGCCATTGCCAGTGGGGCGATGCCCCATAACCCATAGGCCTACCCATACATAGTCATAGTGTTCAGCAGTCACAGACTAACCTAAAATTTATGAATAACAACAAGCTAGAAGATACCAAAACATCAGCATTACCATGATACCATAGATGTCTATAGGCCTAGACTATAATTTTGTTACTTTAATTTTAATCTATCATCATGTCTATGTTCTAGACATGGAGTTTCACCACTCCTTTCAAGGTCTAGGTCAGGATACAGATACTAAAATAAAAGGGAACTGTTTGAAAATGACCTTAATAAAAAGTAGTGTGACTTACACTATTCTCTGCATGTTGCTTCAATCGCCAAACACCAATGACAAACAATTAGATGTAACAGCATGTGCCCACCACGCACCAACTGTTTACACCGGATGTTATCCCTGTCTTTGTGCTGCTCTTCCCGAACATCATTGCCAGAACAACAATTGTAAACAAGCCCATAAGGACTACAAAAATTGATCTCCCTTTCACATTGAAGGGTATCATGATTACATGTACTATTATTATTATTATTATTATTATTATTATTATTATTATTATTATTATCATTATTATTATTATCATTATTATTATTATTATT
>JBDFRD010169874.1:0-10531 GCA_039654405.1 Bullina lineata | reverse complement strand
CCCCCCCCCCCCCCCCCCCCCCCCCCCCCCCCCCCATCCCCCCCCTAACCCTACAGAAAAAAAACAACTTATTTGTGCATATTATGGCAGTGTGATTAGCTCCGATTTTTCATCCCCATCAGCTCATCTAAACTCATTTACAATCAGATAATACTAATTAGCTGATACAGCTAAAATTCTGTTGTAGAAGAATTACAAAATATCACTGGTGAGCGGAGATTTTTCATTGTTCATTTCTTTCACATTAAACTACATTATGTCAAGGCCCACAAGAACATTAACTAATCATGGCTTGTATTTGAATGTACGCAAGCTAAGGAGATTTGCATTACAGTTGTCATCACCTGAATTGAATGTGAGCGTACAATTTTCCCAAATCATAAGTTATGGTTTTGGTGAATAGCTTTGTTTGAAATATTCATCGCAGGTTGAGAGAGATCTGGAACAATAAAATATTTTTTCAAAGGAATAAATTAGTTGTAAATTTGCAAACGTTGGGATATGACAAAGATGATGTTGGAGAAGTGCTTTGGATGAAAGATCTACAAAATCCATGCATTGATAGTGACTGCACTGTCATGCCAGCCTTTTGATAGACAGAACCCAGCCTGATGGCTTTGTTTAAGAGAAATGTTTTAGCTTTACAAATGAAGCTAATTTAAATGGAGGAACAATGACAGGATGTGACGTTACCATAAGGTGCTTGGAAAGGCTTGTGATGTGCACATCATTAAGTCATTAAGCTTTGTGATCATACCATGTCCAGGTTTTTTGAAAATGGAAAGTCATTCAGAGAGGATGCTACAATGAAACATCTCTCGTTTATTGTTAGCGCAATAAAGGTGTAAAAGCTGAACAATGCATTTGTTGTGAACAGGAGATAGGTGATACTTGAAATTGTTCAATTAAGTGCCTTCATTTCAATCTTTGTCTCATGTTTGAGGGTCTCAGCTCTGTGCTTTGTTTCTGACTGTATTTCTTATCCACTATGATATCCTGCTTTGAAGTATTTTTATTGTTTCTTTGTTCACTTCGATTTCACTTTGTCCATTAGATAGCAGTTTAATCATGATATTTAAACTAGGGAAAAGGGAAGCCATGATCTTTCTATTCGCAAAACCATGTCTCCATTTTTCAAAATTAAAACAATAACTTTTTGTTGACCTCTCTGTATTGTTGATAACAATCAATTTAATTTTTATAATAGAACAGGTGTTCAATCATTTCTTAGCCTGTAACTCAGAGGCTGTAAGTGCAACTACAATTTAATCCCAATTGCTTTTGTGTTTGATTTTATTCCTTTGAACTGGAATAAGAGGAAGAGTTCTTACTTCTGTGAAAGATACAAATGTTCTGATATATTAAAATTGTTTATCTCTCTCAGTAATTTGCTTGGATGTCATATATCAATGAGACATGATTCATTAATCCTAATTAATTTTAGTAATGATCAAATTGTGTGTCATTGTTACTCGCTGATCGGAAGTAATTCTATTAAAATTTTGCCCACAAACAATAGACATATTCATCTAAATGACAAATGTTGTGCATATTAAAAAAAAAAAACTTAACTGCATTCACACTGGGTATGTTCCTACATGTACATGTACTAATTCTAGATTTGGTTAACTTAAATTAAGATCTGACATTTGAAAAAAAGATGTGCATGTGTGTTTCATTTTTGTTCTCATTGTTAGTAAAATATCACTGAACAGTCAGTCTCTGAAATCAGAATTTCTACAGACTTTATGGGGAACATGTATGTAGGCTATTTTATATTCGTTATTCTCATATTTAGTCTCATAAGAGTTGTGGATACTTGTAAAATTGTCATGTACCTTCAGAAGCTTCTCATATCTCGCCCACAAACATGTACTGATCAAAAAAGATGTACAGAAAGCACAATTTTATCTGTAGTCACTCATTGAAATGGCAAAAATGATGTTGGCATTACAAACTATATGATACATCATTTGTTCATGCACTGAACGAGAAATAGATTGCAACTCTTGTATACAGAGCACACACAATATAGTGTGGCAGTGAGTGTACTTGTGTAATTTCAGTTCAAATTTTATATTTGAATATTGTGTGTATTTATTTATTTACTTTGAATGTATTACCAAAAGTATTCCAAACCAAAGTTTTCTTCAAGGTCAAGAGGTTAATTTAAAAGAAAAATTATGCTTACACAGATAGAGGCTTGCAGACAAAATGAGCATTGATCAAAATACATTTTATTCAGAATGACTTAACTTGTTTTTGGCGAGCTGCTTTCAAATGTTTCGCTTTCAGTTTGAACACTTCTTTGCTTTAGAACCCATTTGTCAGATGGTAGGAACATCCATAAATGCAAACTTGCTGATCATAACTTTTGAAGAAACACAAGGGGACAAAAACAAGAACGGTATTGTTTCCCCAGTTGAGGAAATGTATCTCAACAAAAAAAGGTTGAAATTTTAATATTACTTAAAACATTGCTTGTTACTCACTCCTTGATCCAAAAGGATCATGTTTGAATTTGGTTGCAGACATCATAGACTTGATTAATCTTCTTACACTTATATCAGTCTCAGCAAGGCTGAAATACTATCAGTGTTTGTGTATTTTGCTTTTTTTTTTTTTTTAAATGGGTGAATCAGAGCAGCAGCTTACCCTGATTAAACAAGTCATAAAAAATATTCTCACCTTGAAATGGCCGTGATTGTATAAAAATCAAACTGAAGCAATGAGCAATGTGAGTGGTCGTGTCACAATGTTCCTAATTACTTGTTCCTTTTGTGACACCTTTCCTTGGGGTTGCTTCATATGGTTTTATGCTGTATGACTGTATCAAGCACGAGCCATGCAGTTATTCATATGATATAAATATAATATACAAAGCTGTACTTGATTGATGTTTGTTGTACTCTGGAATGAGAATTAATACATTTTTTGTTTGACTATATTGCAACTTGCTTGAGGAGTCAAGCTTTTAAAGTTGCATTATCTGTTTGTGTAATTCGTCATTCTTGTGAACAGTTGAATAAAACACTTATTCCCAAAACTGCTTGTTTTTTTCTTGGTTTTTATTTATCGTTTGATGACAAGACTTGAATCTGTTCATTAAACCACAGGAACAGATGTGATGCAGACAAAATGTGCAGAATGGAGACGAAAAAAATATGTATGATTTGTCTTTTGAAGTTTTCTTTGATATGGGAATAATTTTCATGTGGCATCAGAACATCTAAAACCATTTAGAAAAGACTCCTGTGACAAACTCCAAATGTTCTTATTTCAAAGGGACTAATGTAAAAATATATTGAGTTCAAAAATTCCATTATCTTTTACTGTTCCAGATCTGTCAGCCTGCGATGAATATTCCAAACAAAGCTATCAGGTATGCCAACTTTACGGATTCACCGTAAGAAATTACAGTTTGCGGGCCATTATGGCCAAATTACGCCGATGATATGTATGCTTTAAATCTCATTGCCGTTGCATTCTTTGTTGTCTGGCCATAAGTAAAATTACTCCTGGGTCCTCATTTTACTGTGAGTTCAGCTTGTGATTACTCCAAGCCTCAATTGGGGTTGGCATGTCTAAGCTTTTCACCAAAATCAAAATTTATGATCTGGGAATTCCATTCTCATATTATTTCAGCATGCAGAAGCTCCTGGTGCATGCTTCTTCTGTTCTGTCTTCCTAATAAGTGGCTGCGTTTTTTTTTGTTTTCTAGAACTAATAGCAGTAATATCTCTTACTCAACTGAAACACATTTTAATGTATTAAATTGTTATGTCTTTTTCAGATATTGTTTCACTGAAACTTGAAGTTGTAAAAAAAAAAAATGCACTGATTACAAATATATTCAAAAACAAGCGAACAATTCAAACTTTTATTCAACAAGTACATATTGCAAGAACAATATCGCAATCAACAATAATACATTTTCAGTCCAAACATTGGCTTTCTATGTTTTAAACTTTTGGTAGCAATAATAATGAACACTAATAATTAACAAGTCCAAAAATAATGGAAAAAAGGAATATGTCTAAAAAAAAAAACCCACTAATTTTGCGTGAGTTGGAAGGCCTAACGAGTGTGAAGCATAATTTTTTGAGACAAAAAGTAAAAACTAGAGGTGTTCATAGGCCTTCGTGCATGGCACAACAAAAAGTCTCAATACTTGGTGGGAGTAGTTCAGTTTTGGTGGAATGTATGTCTTTTGATTCTATGCATATACATGTATAGATTTAAAAGGCACACACACACACACAAAAGAGCTGTATAGATCAGTCTGTTCCATAGTAAAAAAAAAAAGATACATAAGCTTTAAACTACAAATAAAGAATTTCGCTACCACAGAGAATCAGTTTTTAAAATAAACAGTAATAAAAAAATCCAAGATATACATTCGCAATGGTGATATACAATATGAGGATGGAGGTTTGTGAATGGTTACATGTCAGTGTTGGCCATCGATAAAACCCTGATCCAGGGTTGTAAGAAACTTGTATCAATTAAAGGATTAGTCTCATCTCAGCATTTCATACCACAATTATCACCACAAATTAGCAGAACATTGAAGAATTTCAAGATCACTTTACAAAAGCAAATCGTGAAAGTTTACATTCATACTTCTCACTTTTTTAAAGACAAAACCCCAATATTTTCAAATGAATCCAGAACAGAGATGTGAAACAAATGTTTCAAATAAAGCCCATCTTTATGAAAAGAAAGAAGCAAGTACATGTAGATGTTCAAAAACAAAATGCAAAAAGACAAAAGAGGTGATCAACAATTCAGTATTTAAGGCAGGATGCTGTACAATGTTAAACAGATATCATACAAGTTGTTTTACATTTTTACACGACTATGAATATAGCACAGGTGAATGGAAAAGATTTGCTTCCAGCTGACTTAGGGCATGTTTCATAGATGATACTCTGATCCCATTGCAAGTCGGTAAACAATCACTCTACTATGAACTGTTACCCAAGAAAGCTGCACGTACTTACTGCAACTGAATAAGCGTGAACCAATTTGATATCTCCTTTGCAATAGGCTACGCTGTAACATTATTACAGGAAAGAACCATGACCTGTTAGAACAGGGAAGCACAAAATGAGTGATTGATAGAAGGAGTTGTACTCATTAGTCCCTGGACGACAGTGCAGGAGGGAGATTTACACATAAACTTTGCCCTATATTTCAATATTACTCCTTTCTTTGCATAAACATTTCATATATTTCACAAAGACAATATTTCATACAAGAAGCATAGATGCAAGGGAAACATACCAATTTCAGTGTGCTATGTTTGGAGATTCGGGCTTAAAATTTCAATATTTGAATTTTATGTTTTTGTGTGTTTTTTTCATTACCAATTTGTTAATGTTATGGACAACAGCAACATAAAGATATATTTCTAAGTTATGCAGCTATTCATTACAAACAAATTACCGTTTTTCAAAGAATCATATACATTTTAGAACATTTGTTAATATTTTACTCATGACCCAGAACTTAATTTTCAAAAATGTGCCTACAATTGAAGTTAAGTTGATAGACAAATTATAACAAACTTACTCAACCTGTTTCTTAGATATATTTAATGCTTTTTTTTTTTTCTTCCTCCTTACAGGTTTTGAATCTGGAAATATGACATAGGGACACAAATTGTATTTTATGAAAACATGTATATGATTTTTCTCTAATATTCAATATGTATTTTAAAAAAATATGTGCTACTTGGTTATTTTAAGACAAATTTGTCATATACAGTTTTGATATACATTACTAGATGAAATAGAAAGTGAATTTTGTAAAACCAAGATAAGAATCCCAAGATTTGTTGAAGGCATGTGCTTCAAACACTCATTTTGGGTTCAAGGTTAGGATTAGGGAATTTACATAATTTTGGTTTTAGCCGTTAAGCTAAGAAACCACTGCAAAATAAATTTCCCTACAAACCAACAAGATCTTTTATTGTTACACATTACTTCCCTTGGACCCCCCAAGGAGGAAACTTTTGATGACAAGAATTATAATAATAGATTGCACTGTACATTATAAAACAAGCAATTACAATAGCATTAAAACTGGCACTACTAATGTATTTACACATTACATACGGTGAAACTCGATTTTTCTACGAAAGTCAAAAGAATTGCACCATAGGCACTGAATTACTTCTATACGTATCAACAAGAAGATCATTTATAACTTTGAAAACAGCTGTTTCATTATCATGACGAGATTCACAAGCTGACTAAAAAAACTTGTGAGGGACCACTGATTTTTTTTACGTGTTACGCATTGGTGGAAATGACTTGTGCAAGAACCTTGGAGATGAAAAGGAGATTACATGTTGGCTGAAAATGTTTCTATTACAATCAGAAAATATTACCACTGACGTTCAACTGTTCTAGTTAAGACGGTTGTAGATGATGTACGAACAGAGAACAATGTGTTCAATTGATGAGGCTGAAAAATGCAGTGGTTAATGCAAATAAAAGAAGCTATCCCAAAGAATACAAAAACAAAACAAAGCTCGACATTTCTATCTTCAAGGATTTAAACAACAGGCAAGCACTACCCATCTTCAAGGATTTAAACAGAGAAACACTACCCATCTTCAAGAAGTTAAACAACAGGCAAGCACTACCCATCTTCAAGGATTTAAACAGAGAAGCACTACCCATCTTCAAGGATTTAAACAGAGAAGCACCACCCATCTTCAAGGATTTAAACAACAGGCAAGCACTACCCATCTTGAAGGATTTAAACAGAGAAGCACTCCCCATCTTCAAGGATTTAATCAATCACTACCCTAGCCACATCAAAATCTCACTATCATACAATCCACATGTCCTATTCGATAGGCAGACAAGAGAACCCCCAAAAAGCTTCTTTCATTTGTATTGACCAGTTCATGAAGCTATTCTCTCTCACAGTTTACCTTACAAGAAGGCGGTCTCCTACTCCCGGAGCAAAAACATAATTAAAGAAAAATTAAAAGGGATTCAACGAGCCCTCATCAAAAGGGGTTGAAGAAAAATCTTGTGACAAACTACATTCTCCTCTACCCATGGGAGATAAAGGCACTAACAAATTTTCTATAAGAATACCAAAGAAGAAACAACTTCATATTGGTTCAAAAACAAGCCTGTCTCTTAAATGATTGTAAAGTCATACATAGTAAAGTAAGTAAAGTTCCGTCAAGGCCAATAATGCTCATAGAGCAGGAGCTCATCCCGGTTTCGGTAGCGTGAAGCCGAACAGATGATTTTAACTTCAACTTCTAGACCGGACACTAGTCTGTCACAGGTTTACTTCCCCAGCAGAATATGGCGGAACCCAATTTACACCTGGGTAGGGAGAGGAAAAATGGTGTAAATTGTCTTTCCCAAGGACACAACATGGTCACCTCCCAGATTTGAACCCTGGATCCTTGGATTAAGATTTCAACGCATTAACCACTGGCCACCGTGCCACCATGTCAAGTCACACGTGAATCTACAAAATCGACAGTAGAAGCACAGCTCACCTTTATGACTCAAAGAGAACTTTGTCTGAGTTGAGTGAAAGTGGATTTGTGATGGATTTTTTTTTTAAATTCATTAACAAATAAAATATAATAAAAATGCAGACAGTCAACAGATGGAACTGCAAGTGTGACAGATTACATGGGAAATGAAGTCAGCTCATAAAACTACAAAGAAAAATAAAAAGGGTGACACAAGAAAAACCTGGCAAACAAATGTTGCAAACTTATTTCAGGAATTATTTATAAATGTGCTTGAAAATCATACATTCTTTGTGGTCTTGCAGCATTTATGAATGAACACTCATACACATCATTCAAATGTACATTGAATACTGCTTGTTAACAGCATCAGGTTTGGCATACATGGCATTATTTTCAATCAAACTCGTTACAAAATGAGAAGAAATGCTACAATACAGCATGGCTGATATAGGACAGTTCAATTCAATTGTCAAATTTCTATAATTTACAAGATAGCAGAAGAAGAAAGAAAATAGGAGGAGAGTTTAAGGAATCATTCCCCTACACAGATCCTGGTCAGTGAGGGAGCTGGTCATTAGAATGAGGAAATAATCGTTCATGTGCACAACAGCCTGTCAGGTCTCACTTTGAGGCCGTACCATCACAAGGACAGTCAGGTCAGCACACTGGTCCTCACACGGACGATCAAAGGAAAGAGAGACAGAGGTGACAAAACAAAGATATGGACTGACAACAGACAAGTCAGCTAAACTGGTCCTCACATGGAAAATCGAAGGAAAGAGAGACAGAGATGGCGAAACAAAGATATGGACCGACAACCTAAAAGGAGTCGACCAGAGAGCCTTATTTAAAAACACAAGCGAATGTACACAAACCAAAATGAAGTGATGCTAAGGTTCTAAATGTATCCAGGCCATGACTTTGTCCATAGTGACCCATCAAGGCAAAGGCAAGACAAGTTATGCATGGGTAGACAATATCAGGCTTGAGTATAAGACAGCCCACCCAAGTAAACTGTTACTTCGCTTTCTTCAGGCTTACTACAGACACCGTCTCACCTCACCTGATTAAAATGTCCTATAAAAAAATTGGACAAATATCATCTTTCACTACTGAAAACAACACTTGTACATTTAATTTCTGGGACAAAATGTGAGGTACAGATATTTTTTTTTGTCAAACTTTCTATTTTTCAGCATAAATGAAACGTTGTTCAAATAGTCAATATGAAATATCAGTTCACTCATACTCAGTCAAACTAAGTTACATACATTCTTTAAGACCGAATACAAAATAATTTCATTTAATCAACCAGAGTCACACTTGCAGCCACATCCAACTGTGATGAACACATTGCAGAAAGCTATGTTACATGCTACATACAGTGAATCAAAATCAACATTGTGACTTTTTTGCCTTGGAAGACAAATGTCCACAGATAGTGATAGTGCTAAAATACAAATGATTAAAGATAAAAGTAAATATAAGCCCTTTGAAACTCAGACATATGTTTACAACACAACTTAAACTTGATCAAATTTAAGTAAAGTTCCTTCAAGACCAATGAAGTCCATAGAGGCAGAGCTTATCCTGGTTTCGGTAGCGTGAAGTGGAACAGATAATATTTACATCATCTCCTAGACAGGATGCCAGTCTGTGGTTGATCAAATTTAGATATCTGTATTCTATTTCAGCATGATTTTTCAATTGACAACATAATGCAATGATACTAATAAAACCCTTTTTATAGCTGCGTCAATAATTTCTGCAACTAAAAATCCATATTAAAAAATGTATTATGAAAGCATTATGCAGCAAGGATAAATTCATGCACAGATGACAGGGAACGTATTTAATGTTGGTAATCATGGAAATCCTACAGGGACTTGAATCAATATTACAAAAGTCAAGGGATTGATACAACAGTTTATGATCTGTCTGCTTCGTCTGGCAAGTCCATAAAAAATTTAGCAGCGTGGGCAATAATTGTGGGAAATTCTGAAGAAATTTGGCTTTCAGTGGAAATCCCCAACACACCTGAATTTGCTCTTTTTAGGTTGATCTTTTTGTACCCAGTCGTCGCCTCAGTTTACATGTGTCGTATGTCCACTTTTAATAAAATTCTACCTAAGCCAACCAAAAGACCTTCATTTCAATTGATGTATTTCTACAAAAGTTGAAACTTGTACGGTACCAGTACATGATGCAGTGTTAGCTGAAAAACTGGGTTTACACAACCACCACCATGATTTGAAGTTGACAAAGTTTTAAAGCCTTTTCTAAAAAATGATCCATGGACGTAGGAGACTTGTAAAATGAGGAAAAGAAATCATAATTATAAGCTTTCAAATAATCTTTTGCAGTTTTTTTAAGTGAATTTGAAAGAGAGGAGAGCAAACAGTGCGGAATCGATGGCATGGCAATGATTTGATCTCTGGGCTTAAGAGGCTTCGTGTCGAAGGTTATGTGAAACTTCTTTTCCTGTTTCCAAGAATCCAGCAATGTGGGATCTGATCTCAAATCTCAGTTGATAGGATGGTAATATTGCTATATCCAATAAATAACCATATTTGTGTCTATTTCTAGCCGTATTACTGTACATACAAGCTCACAAACACACATCTAGCAAATTAGCTAAGATTTGGACCATTACAAAGGTCTCGCTCATGCCAAGCCGATTGGATCAGTTCAATTTGCGCAACCTTCAAGTAACGCCACACGCCTTCAAATCGGCTGGACCAGTCTGCTTGATCAAGTAAACTTGTCATGGAAGTTTGAAGGTGTGTGGCCGGCTATACCGTAAGCTTATTTTATTGTACGTACTCTGAAAGAACTTTGCAGCCAGCAATTCATTGATACAGAACATGTACTTCAGGTACAAACCTGTCTACTCATAAGCGATCAGTGCACATTCATGCTTAAAGTCATATGTGAAAAAACCAATGGGAGGGGGGGGGGGGGGGGGGGGGGGGGGGGGGGGGGGGGGGGGGGGGGGGGGGGGGGGGGGGGGGGGGG
>JBDFRD010169763.1:0-11890 GCA_039654405.1 Bullina lineata | reverse complement strand
GGTGTAACAGGTTCATGATTACGGTTCTGCAACGGCAAAAATCCAGTACGATTCAATCCCTGGAAACTCTCTCTCTCTCTCTCTCTCTTCCTCCCTCCCTCTTTGACGTGCTCTCTCAATTTATGGGGCGTTGAGTGAGTGCTAAAAATATTCAGAGCAATAAAGTTTTAAAAACTGTGTGAACTTCATAAAATGAAGGTAGTGTCGACTATTGATATTGGAAGCTCACAAAACTATTAAAATGTTGCTCGGTATATTGTAAAGACCCACTAGTCGAACATTGCTATACACACGTACATTAATTCATATTATGAATCACGTCCACGTTCGCGAATGTCGTGGTATATATAATTAAAACACGTTGCGTTCAGAATTATATTTAAAAAAGAACTCCCACATGGAATATTTAAATCAAGGGGTTAAATGATGGGAGATACCGTGTTGTGTCCTTGGGAAAGACATTTTACACCATTTTTTCCTCTCCCCACCCAGGTGCGAATTGGGTACCGTCAAATTCTCCTGGGGAAGTGAACCTACGACAGACTAGCGTCCTGACTAGGAGATGAAGTTAATTCATCTGTTCTGCTTCACGCTACCGAAACCGGGATAAGTTGCGGCTCTATGGGCCTCATGGCCTTGAAGAAACTTTACTTTTTAAATCCAAAACGATACCATGATTCAGGCTGAGAACACAACAGATGTCTTTCAGTATAATCTTGCCTTTACGGCAGCAAAGCCCACTGCGCGATAACTAAATGTGTTTGTTTTAACGGTGGAGATTTGTGTAGCTGTCAGTCATGTAAACAATGTTCAAACTAAAATACAGATTCCCGCGATGGTAATCAAGTTAATGCATCTTATCCCATTCCAACACGCTACAACACAATCACGCATTCCCTTTGTCAGCTGTGACGTCATCATTCATCTTATATTAAAAGCAGGAAACATTTTCAGTCTATGTTTATGAATCATCCCAAAATCTCCACAGACACAGAAAGCCACATTCTCAAATCATAATCAATCTGTGCAGGACGACTGAACGTTTGCGCCATTTTTTCCATTTTCTATAATTTTTAGCTGAGAGGCACTTATACATCCTTCAACTCCAAAGACGAAAAGCTTTGAGCAAGAACACGAACAGAAATTGATATGGTCTATTAAGATACATCATTTACACTGTTATAATCATAGTAATAACAGGGGACGGAAAGGCAGTGAGTCAAGTTCATACGTGCGGTGTCAACGAGCAAATGATGAGTTTGCGATAATGATTTTCTTAGATATGGAGAAGAAAAGACATTGAAAACGAATGTCATATCAAGTCAATGTTTTCAGTCTCCGCTCGCAGACTGATCTGCTTTTGTAGCGATCCATCTTTAGACAGATCGATAACTCAAGGCAATGGCTCTTAGCGACAACAACAACAACAAGAGCAATAATAGCAGTGGCAGCATCAGAACAATAGAACATTATGTGTATGCCATACAGACCTGTATATGGTGTATCCATAATAAGGCGATGCGTAGTGGGAAGACACCTGATCAGGGGCGGGTCTTCTGTGAGTTGTACCGTATACCTGCTCCACTCTGGCTAAGTCTGGGGTACTTGAGTATATAGAGTAACCCCGAAGTCCAGCTCCACCACTTCCCCCTCCTCGCATCCCCCTCAAAGCCACGCTTGAAGTGGCGTAATGTTGCTGTCCCGGGGGAGGAGGAGGAGGCTGATGAGGTGGAGGTATACGTGGATCGTCTTGGTAGTCAATGGGCACCGCCCTGAGCCGTATTTTGGGCCGCATGTAGACGCTTTCTATAGGGCGCACCACGTAATTCCAATCTCGCGGCATGGTCCGGACATTCATTGTCGCCGCTTTCTTCTCCATCTTCCTCCTTTTCTTTTCCTCCTTCTTCTCCTCTTTCTCCAGTCTTTTCTTCTCCTCCTCCTGCCTTTTCTTCTCCTCCTTCTCCCGCTTCATCTCCTTTTTCCAGAATTTCTCCTCGGGGTTCGACTTGGAGAAGAGCGAAGGCGTGCTGGAGAAGAGCCCCCTAGAGCGAACCAAGGAATTCGCATGCGGGTTACTCCCCTTCCTTTTTGAGGGCGGGGTAAACGACGGGGAGTAGCCCTCGCTGTAGTGATTCTGGCTTCCCACCATCATGTTGCTGCTTTCGCCGACGTCGTTGTTATTATTATTATTACTGTTGTTGTCGACGTTATCGGACGGCTCAGGACTCAAGGTCAGCTCCGAGTATTTGGAGCTCGTCTCCCGAGCATTCTTGGTCTTGGCAGAGTTGTAATCACTGGGCACAAACCTGGTCTCTGTCACCTCGTAGCTGGCGTCAGAGATGGGCACTTTTCTCAGATCGAGAAACTTGTCGGCAAGAAATTTCTTACTCGGCGGCAACGATTTGTTCCTTTTCACTTTCTTCGCTCTGCCAGCGCCGCGACGTTGAAAGTACGTTCCAATACTTTTCCTCCCCAATCTCGATTCTTCTTCACTGTCGTCGTCTTTATCCTTGTCGCCCGGATATCTCTCCGGACTTTGTCCAACGATCGGCTGGCTACCGGTCAGACTGCGGTCAGCGCGTGCACGGAGGGACACTGTAGCATGTTTGCTGAAGACATCCGTCAACAGGTCACCACTCACTGACACAACGCGTTCATCATCTGATACAGAGTCCAACGACACGGATGATGACGATATCCAGTTGAACTCGTTCTTCTTGTCTCCGACACCGAGGTTATTCTCTGTAATATCCTTGCTTTCGCTTTGTTTATTATCGTCTAGATCTAGATCGTCTTCGAAATGAACCAAACTGCGACTACGGACTCTGGTAAAGGCGACGGGGCTCGTATACTCGTTGTGATTATTAGTATTACTACTACTATTATAACAGTCAGCACTCTCCGTTACCTGAGTTAAAACAGAATCGTAGCCTATACTCTGAGATCTCAAGGCGTGGCTGGGGTCCTGACTGCTACTCGCACTGTGCCAGTCGCGGCTGTGACGCAAACCCTCTTCCGATAAATCGATACCGGAATCAATCACATTTGATCCTGATCCTTTTATTGATTCTCCGGATGCCGCCCAGCTCCGGCTCGATACAAATACATCATCTAAACACAAAGAAGTTCGCGATTCGATCTCCCCGTTCTCACCTTCTCGACACGTGTTATTGTTGTTGTTGTTGTCGTTGACGTTGCTGCTGTTGTCGTTCTCCTTCCTGTCGACGCCTGGGACTTGATAACTATCGTCTAAGTTCAAATCCTTCACTACAGAAAAACTCGTAGAATGTTCCTCCACGAAGTACCACGCTCTCCTCCGACTGCTCCTAGACACGAATGAATCACCGTAATTGAAACCAAAAGAAAAGTCTGATCCGTGCTGCTCCTGTGTTTCTCCTGAGTTCAATAATTCGCCTGTGCCGTGTTTTTCCCCGGTATCCGGCGACACAGACGAGGCGACAGCGTGTTGTGCTGGCCCTTTCTTCGAGTGAGACGGGGCAACTGCCCTTTCACTCGTTCGGTAAAGCTGCGCTGGCTGATTAGCGTTAGAGCCCTCGCTCTCCGTTGATCTCTTGAAATCAACTCCACCGTCGTTACAGGGCAAAGCGGTGAAGTAACCACTACGGGCGTTCGCCTCAGATTGCAGAGTTGATCCGGCGCTGTAGGTAGTGAACAAATCCACGCCCGTGGGGCCCGAGCCCGCGTAGGTGGAGGCAGAGCCTGTGTCACCTGTGTGCGTCGCAGTAGTAGTAGAAGTAGTAGCGCTTGTACTACCCACGAAAGCCGTGTCGCAGTTTACGACAGGTGAGTCAGCCCGCTGCCGGCCTTCGATACTTACGACTGCACCCTCATCGCTGGCGTCGTATCTACTTTGTTTCAAAACTGAACCGGAATCCGCGGCGTTGAAGTCAAGTCCACCGCGTTGTAGTAATTGCCCGGTTTCCGCCCTGCTCCTCTCAGCCGCAAAGTTCACTTTACCGGAAACAAACACGGGCAATTGACGGGGATCCCCGTCCGCGTGTCGCTGGTCCCCCACCGCCCCGCTTCCCTGCCCGTGACGAGGTCCAGCGGCCGGGCGACACGCGGTGGTATTATTAGCGCCTTCAGCCTCCTCTCCCTCCTCCGTGTAGCGTGTCGCCGCCCAGACCTGTGCTACTGTTGATGCAGCGGCCGGCGTGGCAATGTTTTTATTTGTCTTCTCCTCCGCCGGAGATTCGAGCAGACACAAAGCGTCCTGGTTTCCCAACGTTATCCTCCTTTGTTCTATAATGCCTCCGGTCGTGGCTGTCACTGTGTTATGGGGACCAACGCTCGAGTTTGTTTTTTCCTCTTCCCCCCTACGCCAGGACTTACTGTGCAATCCTCCCTCGGGCTCTTCCCTTCCAACTACCTGAGATGTTGTCGAATCTACGCTATTTCCTGCGCGCCGTGTTGGTGAAGCCGATGCATTGTATTCCTTGTTCTCAGCAGAAACCTTACTCTCGGGAACGTGAGAATTTTTCAATACGGCTTTCTGTTCCTCAAGTCTTTTCGACTCGGCCCGAAATTCATCACTGAATAATTGCGCGCCCTGAATACCGTCCCCCCGCCCCACCTCTTCAGATAGAGCAAACAAAGACGCACTATTAACCCAGTCTTTCTCAGATGGCTTGGACTCGAGCTTCTTTGCCTCCGCCACACCTGCCCTGCTCTTCTGGATGATAAGCAAGGCAGTTTCATCCGCGCTCAATCCTGACCCACTGCTCGAATTTCCCTCGGCGTGAGGAGCGATTTTTTGCACAGACGTTTTATTATACAAGGGGTTTCCTTTCTCCACGCTGAGACACTCGGGTGCAGCGCCCGAGTCATGGCTTCGCTCCGCCTGGCTGGTTAACGTGTGACTGCTCTCATTGTCATTCAGTCTTGCGTCGTTGAAAAACGATGAGTCAGCCTTTAACGTGGAAGAACCGAGGCTTCCCCCATCGGAATGTTCATGCGTCACGTTACTATAATTACCACTTTCTTTGTTACTATTTATAGCGTAAACTCGTGTCGCTTCATCGTCCAAGTTTTTCACCTCGTCTGAAATATGTCCACTGTTTTGATCTCCTCCAAGGGCGCCACCCTTATGAGTAACAACAGCTGTTGCAGTGCTTTGGGCTGTCTTCACCACTGAAGCCGATATGCGCGGTGTCGGGGTCACGACCGACGACTGCGCTGATGACGTTGAGACGGACGCTAAGGCAGGAATTACAGTAGTGGACGCATACTGCACTGGAAAGGATGGGGTGGAAGCCCCAGGGGGATTGAACGTCGACCCGCTCAGCTTACTCAGCTCGGACAAGGCGTCAGAATGAGTGATGTCCGACAGACAAGAAAACCCGACGACAGTGTTGCTGCAGCTGACGTCCGATTTCCTGTCGCGCTGCGGCGCTGTGGTGACTTGAGAGCTGTCCAGTGACGACGGGATCATGGACTCCTCAGCCCCGAGACCTTTGGCCATAAATTTTTCGTTGAGCTCTGTAAGCATACCGACAATCCCTTGAGAACTGTTAAAGGTTGTAAAAGTTTGCCTATCAACCGCGTCAAGCCCTGAGTTAACGGTGTTTAAACTGGAGCCGTCTTTTGTGACCGTTGTGTCAACTGAGTTCGATTGTGAGAGTGTCTTCGCTCCTTCCCCGTCGTGTCTACGCGCCGTTATCTTTCTTTTGCTGTTTTTCACGTATAAATGCTCGGTGCCGACTTCGTTATCTTTATGTACAGACTTACCGGATTCATCACAGTCGTATTTCGCTTTCTCCACAGCGCTGGAGAAAATGAAGTCAACGACTTGGTGGAAATGTCGATCCGACTCCGCCCGAGTGTCCGAACTCGGATCCGAAGTTAGCGCCGCCTTTTCTTTGTTTGTTCCCGATACTTCATTTTTCGAGGTCTCGTTGATACTGGCGTGCGAGTTTGTGACATCTCTAGAGCGCTTGCCTGTGTTAGCATCTAGTCTTCCCGGTCCTTTCAGCTGAACACTAATAAAACCATCTTCATCTCTTTCTCCATGCAGCCGCATCATCTCTTTGTCTTCATCGGAAGGGGTGCCAGTGCCAGGCGAGTTCGACTTTGAAGTGAGTACCCGAGGAATGGACGGCAATTCCATGAGAGGCTGCTTGATCTTCAGTTTGTCTCCTGGGAACATCGCCGAAGGAGACGGAGGAACAGAAGAGGAAGCGGTAGACCTCACGGGCGAGGATCGGGAGCCCACAGGGGGCAGTGTGGGATAGAAGAACAATGGCTTAGGCGGTAATGGGGGTTTCTCCTTTTCAGAAATAGGTGGCGTTTTATTTTTCGTGTCCTGATCTTTGTCTTTATCCTCTCCCGATTTTTGTTTAGCCACACGATCACGAGGTAAGTGCTTACCTTCCCCTTTGTGGGTGAAGTCGTTACGGAACAGCCACTCTCGGACTCTTTCCAACTCAGGCGCCGCAGACACGCTTCTACGGACCATTACCTGACCAGGCCGTGCCAGAGGTCGTCCTGGCCGTCGAGGAGGAACTCTCGTACCATAACCAACCACGACAGGATCATAACTTAAATAGATCAGCTGTCTGTTGGACAGGTTTCCTTCCATGGGATGACCATCTGAAGTCAGAACCTCGGGTCTCCGTTCTCCGGAAGCTGTTGCCGGTCGGGCCATTTGAAGACGTTCCTCTCTAAATACCTTCTCGTTTTGACGGATGAGAACCGGCTGACGGATTGGCGGTCTGCTCCTGTATGCCACATCGCTGGAGGATCGTTGTACGGCAGCGCTCCTAGATCTTCGCTTGGGTGCTGGGTCAAGTGGACCAGACGTCCACGTGGGTGGCAAGATTGGGCCGAGATGTTCCACGTTTATTCTATACCTTGACGGCCTGGAGTGAAGATAGGTCTGCTGGAGCGATGTAAACGCACGGGCGTCGGCCTCATGTCCACGGGGCGGGACCTGGGGCAAAGCCTGCTGCTGGGGAGGGTGACTGGTGGGGACAGTGATATTATGGTTGACTGGGAAGTATCTGAAGCGTCCCGGAGTTCGTCCAATGCCCGGAGAGTCCAAAGTCTTTCCCTTGGTCACCCCCAAGGATTTATTGTGTCGTATGATTTTATTGCTCATGTTTCCAGGCAGTCAAATATCGCAGTTCGTTTAATATCAAGGAAAACGTGAAAGGAAAAAGTCAGTACGTTGGGTAAAGTTTTACGAGCCTCATGGAAATATAAGCGTCAAAAACCGATCGCTTGCCACGAGAACATTTCCCAGGATAAATTGCATTGTGAACACTCGCTCCAAAAACTGGCACTATTTTCCTCAAACAGAATATCCTTGAACTGTGTGGCTTTGGGTTTCTGTTTTTACTCACGTGCCTGTCGACAAGGTAACAGTCACATCAGAGATGATGTTTTGTCCGCCTGTGTGAAAACCGTTATCTACTTTCAAGTATAAAATTGGCTTTACTGAGACCTTTGGATCTTTGGCTTAGTGTCAAAAGAATTCAAATAGAGACATTTGCTCAGTAACATCTAAAATATTGCGATAACGAAAGTGACAACGCCTTTTCCGTTGCCATCAATTGTCACTCTACTTTGGCATCGTTTGCCTTGAAGGCATGGGGTGATACAGCAGACTATTGAGCACTAATCAAATATTTATTAAATACTTGCATATTTCTTTGAGCTGAGAAGAAAATCACATTTCTATGAATACCTTTACAGAAGTATCATTTCCTCTTATATCCGAAGATCAAAAACAATAGCGTAGACCACATAAGTACATTATGACTTAGAAAAAACCCTCAGTGTCTTTATACATTTCACACCAAACCACATTTCCTGTAGGAAGAAAACGCACAAACTAAGTGTCTGATCGCCACGAAGCAAGCACACAAACGTCTTAGTGTAGCAAAACTAATCTAATGAATGAAAGCACAACTCTGCTGCAGGGTAGGCAGGATAATACGCTCGCCCTTCATTGTTTCAACAGTGTATTCCATAAACGACCTTGTCTTCTTGTCACTCTGCAGGTGTGGATTAACGGATTAGCCTCTGCTAAAGTGGTTTCGCTCTTGGACAAGAACCAAGACAATCGTCTAAATGTTGATTAGCGAGCACAAATTGGATGGCCGCCCCTTGGATCGTCGATTTTCTTAGCGGCGCTGCCAAACTTTAGCCTAAGTCTTTCCGTCGCACCTTAGTATCATACCTGAAATTCTTGTATAAATAATGAGAAAGTTCGGTGCTATTTCAAGTGTACGTTGATTCAAAACAATATATCCGATTACAGCACAATGCTGTTATTTAATACTGTTAGTGCATTAGGGAGATTACCGAACCAGTTACGTTCACAGTACCATTATTCCATTATCCACTTCACCAATTCCCTTTAAATAAGAATCAAAAGAAGTCCACAAAGTTAAACGTTGTTTGAAAGAAAGCACAACAGAGAAGGCACAATATAGCTCAGACCGATTGCTTGCCTCACAATTCCAATTTCAATTTCACAGTCAGAAAGCTTCTCATCCATATCACACACAAACTGGATTCAAAAGATGGCTGTCTTTAACACGTTGAGATGGCTTGAGGATTTTTGCGTGACAGCTGCCCGCATCTCAATAGTAGTATTGATTAATCGGTAGCTGTATTCATATTCCTATAGCTAGATTACAATACATTTCAATAACGAGATTACACGCTCGCCAATATTGCTGTAGTGAGCGAATGGGCTCGACATGATAAGCCAACGGAAATAACAAAGTTGTTTCGATTATTTTCAACTAGTCACAGCCCCCCCCCCCTCGCCCCATTTTCTTCTGTCTATCTATCTATCTATCTATCTATCTATCTATCTATCTGTCTGTCTGACTGTCTGTCTGTCTGTCTGTCTGTCTGTCTGTCTGTCTGTCTGTCTATCTATCTATCTATCTATCTGTCTTTCTGTCTGTCTGTCCGTCTGTCTGTCTGTCACTATGTCGCTCTGTCCGCCTGTCTGTCTGTATGTCTGTTTATTTATCTAGATATCTCTTTCCGTCTGCCTGTCTGTCTGTGTGTCTGTCTGTCTCCCTGTCTGTCTCCCTGTCGGTCTGTGTGTTTGTCTGTCTGTCTATCTATCTAACATGTAAATATTCCAAATCGCATTATAACACTACTTCTTCCCAATACTATGCTTCATCATCCCCAGTCGTGTAAAACATTTAGCGGCCACGCAACGTCCATCTGTTTGTCCAGGCTGAACACTGAATAGTGAATACTTACTTACTTACTGTATCTGTCCCCAACTCTACCTTTCCGTGTATGGGTTGAATAGTGAATACATTTCTATAATGTCATACTGTAGGACGTAGAAACACTAGCTACGTCACGCCGTCCATTTCTCCATTGATGCGACGGAACTAGATCAATCATGAAACCAATAAACAAGAATGAAAGGAAACAACAAAGAATATCTTTATATTGAATAAAAATTAAATAGACATCTTCACACACACCCAGAGAAATATTCAAACAATAGACAAACGGAAAGAACGAATTATCTACTCTACGAAGCATATCTCTTATCGACTTTTTTCTCTTGTCTGTTCTTGAATACAAACAATCTGACAGCTTCAGGCATAATAATATATGTGATCTGGCGTGGCTACGCCAATACTGAAAAAAATACGTCTTTTAATGAGGTCGACGGCCATAATTTTGTCGTATTCTCGACAAGTCTGTCACACAAATAAAACATCAATACATCTTCGTTTCCCCCTCACAGTGGCCTGAGTGACAGACTCGGGAGGCCGTGAACAGGAAGGAAGGTTTGTGGTTTTACCACCGACTCTCGCTCGATGACAGTAATTCCAGCCTTCCACACACGCACGTGCGTTCTTTGTCATCGACTGGTACTCCCTTGACCTCTATGGCTCTATTTATAGGACGGGAGACTATCAGAGAGGAGCGAGATTGTTGCCACCAACCCTGATGCCCTTAGGAAGCCTGTGGTGGGTTTTCATTCTTGTCTCGTACCACACAAGGTCGTCCCGGGGATAACACTATCCAGTCCGAACTTCTAACCCGACGGATCTCCATTAGTGCAGGACAGTGCAACAGGAGATGTGGTTCCTAAGAAGATTAATGAGAATATCCTGGACAGAAAAAAAGAAGTTCCTTCAAGGCCAATGAGCCCATAGAGCCGGAGCTTATACCGGTTTCTGTTGCATGAAGCGGAGCAGATTATTTTTACTTCATCTCCTAGACAAGACACTAGTCTCTCGTAGGTTTACTTCCTCTGCAGAATATGCCGGTACCAAATTTGCACCTGGGTGAGGAGAGGAAAAAATGTGTAGAGTGTCTTTCCCAAGAACACAATACGGTCACAGAAAAAAGACCAACGAAAATGTTTTACAACTTGCAGGTGCGCAGCGGTCACTGGTAAAAACAATAAGAAAAAAAAACAACATAATGTTTTGGCCATGTCAGCAGAAAAGAGGGACTAGAAACACTCGTACTCTGTGGGAAAATTGAAGGAAGAAGAAGCAGAGGAAGACAACAAACATCATACATTGGCAGTCTGAATATTTTTGTCAACAAATAAACTAATGTCCAACAACAATTTCACCCGGATGACTGATAACAGAGTGGACTGGAAGACTATGACCGTCGATGCCTGCACCAGGCCGGACACTTGAAGCACCAGTAGCCCAACAGGACATGCTGCACGACTTCAGTTACCAGGACGGTGCATGGTTATAAGAGTTTAATCGGGCATAAACGGTTTAGAGCTGCTCTAAGTTTTCATAGTAGCGCGGTGGCCGAATGGTTAGAGCGTTGGACTCCTAATCCATAGGTCCAGGGTTCGAATCCGGGAGGTAACCATGTTGTGTCCTTCGGAAAAAAAACACTTCACACAATGTTTCTTCTCCCCACCCAGATGTGCGAATTGGGTACAGGTATATTGTACTGGGGAAGTAAGTTTACGACAGACAAGCGTCCTGTCTAGGAGATGATGTAAAAAATCATCTGTTCCGGCTCATGCTACCGAAACTGGGATAGGCTCCTGCTCTATGGGCCTCATTGGCCTTGAAGGAACTTTGCTTTACTTTTCTTTTACTAAGTGTTGATAATAAAAACGGATGTGAAGCTGTTAAATTATGGACGTCTACCTTCGTTTTGATTATTCAAAAATATAATCTTGAAAAAGAAGGCTCCATTTGGAAAAAATAAATGTGCTTTTGGCACCTCTCTGAAATTCAAATATCAGTGGTTGATTGACACACCTCTCTATCTTTCAAAACGCCGAAAATTACACACACTGTCATGCACACCCTGTCTATTGCATGTTTTCTACACTTTAAAGAGTATTTATTGAATCGTTTTTAGTCGTCGTCGGCAACCTCCCATCTACGAGAGACAGTGGTGTAGCATCCGTCTATCTGCACTTTCGTTGTTAGTATTTGTCTTGTAAACCAACCACTTCGAATCTCCTATTATATCATAACAATGTCAACACAAGACTGTTTGCTGGGTGCCCAGAAAGCTGAACACACTGGACCCATTGTTATATAGGAAAGACAACTTAAAGGCTTCTTTTGTCCTTAGGCACGTCTGTTCTTGGAAACCTCGTCAATGTTTGCTGATCGATTCAGTTAAGTGAGAAATTACTGAAGTTCAACTGTTATGAACGTTCAATGAAGTGACCTGCAGTGGAGCTGAACAGTGAGAATTAGAGTGTCCGACAAATAAAGTCACGCAATGACACAGAGCCTCACGTTTAATACACAATTACAACATCTTCTGAACGATTCGACGTCACTGTCTTCAAATAAAATATTATTTCTCACGCTGGCTAGTAATGATTTGGTTTCACGTTTTCACCAAAGTACTCACGCATACACATAAATGCTATCTTCCCTAC
>JBDFRD010169653.1:0-12152 GCA_039654405.1 Bullina lineata | reverse complement strand
GAGAGAGAGAGAGAGAGAGAGAGAGAGAGAGAGAGGGGGGGCGGGTGGGTGTGGGGCGGGCAGAAAGATAGAAAAGGTTGCAAATGTCAAGTGCAAGAAAAATAATGTATTGTGGAGCTTTCTTCTGAGACCGACGTTTGAATTGTGAGCATGGGTTTATTATCATTGCCATTTACAGTTGGTCTTAAACGTGTTTGTCAAAAAGTGTTTAGGGTAAGGATATACACAGTACCCTAGAGATTTTGCGATTTGCATCATTGTGCATACGCTATGGAATCATATACATAAATAGGATTAAAACAGAAAAAAAAATGTGGGCTGTTTCATGTTTTTCGGTCCAATTTGTTATAGAAGACAAACACACCATCATATAAGCACCGATACATCTAACCAGATGTAATACACAAATCCGCTTGCTTCAGAGAAAGATGTTGGCGCACGACATGGGCCTACTCGCAACTGTTCAATTAGTTGGCGTAAGTGCAGGGGAGATAATTCAAGAATATCTACAAGATCCCCCTAATCTTTTTGTAACAAAAGGGTTAAGGTTATCTATTAAGACGTTTACTAGAGAAAGATTTTAATTCACATTATTATAACCCAAAAAACTTCAATCTATCTATCTATATATCTATCTGATTGTTTGTATGCCTGCTTATCAGTCTGGCTAGATTACTCCTGTCATAGCTTTTCTTTCGGCTTCGGTCAAACAATGGTGAAATGTCGCTGCTTTTGATGCTCCATTGCAGATTTGTCGGGGGGAATGAAGCCAGTTGTGCATTCTAGTCTTTCCCAAATCCAAACTGTGTCAATAAGTATTGCTTTTGTGCTTTGGAACCTTTGTTTGTAATGGCCTTGCCACACTGACCAAGCAGAGACAGTTCACTGCGTACGGCAGTCTTTCCTACTCATCCTTTCCTTCCACATGAGATCCACTAACGTTTTTTTGCCATTCGCCAAGGACTCTATTCTGCCCACATATATTGTAATATGACGGCGAGTTGAGTATTGCAATTTATTGACATCGATGGTGGCCTTTCTTGTGATTCCTCGGTTCCCGCGGCCCTCACTTAAGCGGCCGCGGGTTTCACATCGTTCTTGGTTTCTTTTCTCTGGGATTTGGGCCTGTGATTTCTGACGAAGTCGGGGCTTGAGGCCGTAAAGCTTGATTGTGTGCGTAAGATATCACCAATGTTGCCAGTCCAGACCCCTAGGGCCTCAAATGAATTGTGCTTTGCAGTTATGAACAACACTGATCCTGAATGAAAACAAGGGACGGCTGAATGACGCGAAGAAGTGCAATAGGAAGACAATGGACTGAAGATCAGCATAGGCTAGAGAAGAAATACGTCATTTCAGAACCGCGTGTTTCAAAGTTTCTTGGGAAATACAGCGATCACCGACAAGGAGCTGACTAAACCAGAAAGGATCAATCAAGTCAAAAACGAATATCTGATACATGTAGATGGTTGGTATCATAGGCCTATCTGTCGATATTTTCATAAACGGATTCTTGAATTGTCAATAATAGACCCCTTGCGTCTGTCCCGCGTTTCTCTTTCAGTAGCCACCTAGATCTATCTATACGAAGTAAAAGAGCACTACGCCTATATACATTTGTAATATGTATAATAGGCTATAGGCCTAGATCTAGATTCTAAATGCTTATGATTATTATTTGCCCAAACTCACATTTTAATTAGTTGAAATAAATTACGGACATTTTTTATTTTATTTTTACAGTGCTACCTTTGGGGATCTTTCGAGTTGTTATTTTTTTCTCCTGTAAGGAAAATACAATGTATCTGCATTGGTGAGAGTGAGTGTAAATGGTTTTATTTAGGTTCCTATTTAATTAAATGGGGCGTATTGGCGACTCCCTCGAGGCTTGTCATAATGTGGGATGGAAGTGCAGTGCCTTGGTACTCGTGAAACCGGAAGTTTGGACTTTGGGATTTTTTTCCAACAATAATCGGAAACGAAACATGCAATGTAGAAGTTCTAACCTCAAAATTAATAATTATTCTGCTCAATTCGAGTCCCTTCTGGTATGGTCTTATGTGTTGTATTCGCCCACATGGAATTGTTTAAGATGTTTTAAAAGTAGAAATCAGTCGCTAAACCTTCTTGATCTAAATAAAAAGAATCTAGACTTGAAGTCGGTGAGAGTGTGTCAAAAACTCGTGCTCCTCCTTGGAAGTTCTCATCAACCTCAAGAGTGAGTCGGTGCTCAGTCAACCCGAGCCTGCCACATCGGTATGTTTTTACATTTTAGACATATTTCTTTTGATCTGGAATATAACTTTAGATGAAAACTAATCACGGCTACTTCAGTCGTATTTATTTTTGATCATGCTTTCTCTCTGGGAGGAAAACAGTAGATTCTAGATTTCTTGATCTGTTTATCTAGAGTTTTATAGTCTGTCACTTGTCATCCATTATTCATTTCATTATTTGGATTTAGTAAAATCTAGTGAAATTATAATAATTATCATAGATTTATTTTTTAGAAGGAAGCTAGATCTATATCAAGAGGACTGGGTCTTGATCGCAAGCTAGATCTAGATCTATCTATCATAAATAATGAAGCGAGCATTCAGGGTATGTTTTTACTTTTAGTAAAATTTGTAGTGTGGTACTCATCTCAATTGTAATCATGACATGACTATTTTAAAATATTTTTGTAGGCTAGATCTAGATCTAGATTTAATTGATGCTCGTTTTCAAGAATATAAAATTTGCAACAATTTCATGATGCTCTCAAGGGGGAATACATAGAGCGTAGGACGTTTAAGAGTTGGTACAAATGCAAGTCCAAAAAAAACAACATTTTCATTGTGTTTCCATAGTAGTTGCTGATCCGAAGTTATAATTTATTGAATTCAAAGGAAAATTTAAGGATTTGGGGTCCAAGTGGAAGTGACATAAATATAAGGGTAATCTCAGGGAATAGCACCGGTGATGTATTTGAAATTATGAAATAATGCAGTATTTGAATCCCACCCCCACCTCTTGGATCTTTTGTTGCGGAGAAAGTATGAAGATACAGTTGAACCTGCCCAAAATGGAAGGGAAGGGGAAAAAAGTTTCCATCTTAGGCAGGGTCATTGCAAGGGAACTTGTGAGGAAGTGGTCGGGTGCTGCCCGTACACTTGGGTCTTGCCAATGCCAAAAGACTCGACTAAGGATTTAACTGACTCTCCTTTCTCATTTCAATGCAAATGGCATTGAAGAGAAGGCTCAAATACAAAAATGTAGTCCGATCTGCAGTCCCAGGTGCCAGAAAGCAGACAGATAGTGAGACGTTTGTTCGTAGAATTTTTTTTTTAATTTAGAAAATTTGCCCAGACAGCGACACTTTCCTACTCTTAATGATTTTAGACTGTTGAAGGATCTTTAATGTACATAATGTACACACAGGATCTCCGATTTTTATAGCGTGGCTCAAGTAGAGTTTGACTCCGCACTAGCCAGTTAAGGTCAGGGGTGAATCAAGATCAACAAGTTCGCAGAAAAAAATCCACCTGCCCCTGGTGGGAATCAAACTCGGACCCATGTGCTCAGAAAGTGAATGTCCTACCGACTGAGCTATTCTGCCATGGAAAAATGTCAACGTTATTCCCTTGAGTGTTTATGTAAGAGTGATAGATGCTCTTGTGAGTGAAGGGATTTCTAGTCTATCACCAAGAAAAAGGACCTCTTTTGGGGCTAGATTGCAGAGAAAAGGGACTGGTCTTTTTGGGGGGTAAGATAAGTTATAAGGATGCCAAGTAAAATTATTGGTCCTATTCCTTCAGTAATTATAAAAGTGACCATGGAGTGTGTATCCGATACATACTCGCTTTTTTTTTTTAGATCTTTACATGATGGAAACACATCATATGCTGAGAGCATCTAAGAGAATGGCTATCAGCAAGAGGCATCTGCTCCTGCTTGCTCATGCAAAAGAATGCATATATGTGATGATTCATAACATTAAGAAAAAGTTATAAATAACAAAGAAAGAAATTTGGAGCTTTCCATCAGATAAATAGTAAATGGCAATTCAATGAGTCCCACTCTGTGTGGAGGGGTGTTACAAAGAATTGCTCTCACCGTATGTCTGTGTGATCATATGAGGCGACTAAAAGATCAAATAGGTGGTGGCTCCTGATACTGAGCTTCCTGGTCCTCCAGGTTGGGGGTTGGACATAGGGAAACACCCCTATTCTGTAAAAACAAATCAAGTTACACAAACACATACGAGGGAAAACGCACTCCAGTTTTGGGAGAAGATGAAGCCCTTACAGGGTATTTGAAAAAAGTATGCGACACATTTTATCATCCATGGGAACAATAAATAACTAGGTCAGACTTGTGAAAATATGTGCTCTCACAACGGATACATTCCATGGGAACAAGGCTTTAGAGTGTTATAATTTGTTTAAAAGTTGCAATAGATCCCAGCAATCAACATGATAAAATGGTTTTGTAATTTGCATTTTTTAAAAAAATTTCAACTTTTTCTTTTTCAGTCATACAAGGACGATGCCAGTGAAGCGATTCCATAAATCTCATGGACAATACATTAAACTCTCACATGGAAATACAGTGGCATTAAGAGAAACAAGCTTTGCTCATGCTCTGGTTTTTAGTGAAAAACCTCTTCAAGCTGGAGAGATATTTCTTGTGGAAATAGAGAAGACTGAAAGAGGCTGGAGTGGTCATATGAGGATAGGCTTGACAGAGGTAATTACGGAAGATTGGACATTTTTGTTACAGTAGTTGACAACAACAAAAATTTCAGAAGCACCATATTCTTCAAAGATGTAATGTTAGCAAATTTAAATGCATAACTCTGCATTGTAGAAATTATACCTTTTTTGTCAATATTAAATACATTTTATGTAATCTTTTTGGTATTTCACAGAAGCAGTTGTCACCTTTAGTCTTGAGAGGACATACCCCATGATTAATTTAGTAGTTTTTTTAATTTTTCAAATGAATTTGCTTGGTAATTCTAGACAATTTTGGTTTTTTTCTTTGAACTTCATTCTGCAAAACATAACACTTTTTATGTAAGTAGTCTTCATTGTGCTGTGTTAGCACAAGGCCGTTTACGGAGAGGGCCATTGGTCCCTCTCTGAGGCAAGCTTTGTAATCCTTCCCCAACTCCAACCCATATTTTGCATTTCCTTTTTCACACTCCTTCACTAAGTTTCCATCAGTCAACCTTTTTTTCTGTACCCAGCAGGCGTCCATCTAAGGGCTGTTCTGGCAATGAAGTCCGTGTTCATTCTATTGATATGACCAATCCATCTCCATTGACGATGGGTGATGATACTGGTTTAAGGGCTGGAACCCTGATTGGTTCAGATCTTCTATATTTGTTGTTCTGTTTGGCCAAAATATTTTCAGTATCCTTCTTAGACATTTGTTTTGAAATGTCTCCAATTTTCTACAAATCCCTGCCGTTACTTTCCAGGAAGAAGACAGCAAGCTCATTGGATCTATAGATTCTTATTTTAGTTCCTTTTGAGATCTTGTTTGATTTCCATATATTTTGTAAAGTTCCAAAAGCTTTTCTTGCTTTCTTTAGTCTTTCCTTAACATCTCCCTCTGAGATTCCATTAGAATTTATTGTAGATCCAAGATAGCTGAATTCTTTGACATCCTTTAGACCTTCCTCTTTCAATTTGTCCTGTGACTTTTCTTTGTTATTCAGTTGCATAGTCTTAGTCTTCGCCACATTGATACTGAATCCAATCCTCTGTGCATTTGAACACACTGTGCTGGTTTTGTCCTGCATATACTGAAAACATTGTGACAATAGGACTGTGTCATCAGCAAAATCAAGGTCTTCAAGAGTTTCTTTGAATGTCCATTGAATTCCTCTTTTCTTACCCCCAACTAACTCCTTTATAATTGTGTCAACTGCGAGGCAAAAGAGAAAGGGTGAAAGAATGCATCCCTGTTTGGCTCCGGTAGTTTTTCAGATTCCCATATTTCTTTAAAAATTTGTTGTAGCAGTTGTGGTGTAATTTCTGCTTCAACTTTCAGCTGCTTTTCCATTGTTTAAACTGTATATTGCCCTCTTCAGCTCCTCTATTTTTGGTGGTTCCACGCTGATTGCTAGATCTTTCTCTGCATCAGTTATTCTTACTCTGAGTCTTGGAGATTCTCAATTCAGAATATTTTCAAAATGTTTTTTCCATCTGTTCATCTTATCCTTTTCACTAGCTATTATTTCATCTTTGATAATCTTTACTGGAATATTGTTGTTTTTAAATCCTCCAGAGAGTATTTTAGTGGTTTTGTTCATTGCTTTCATGTCTGAGCAGCAGTTTCTGCTTTTTCTGCTAGGCTTTCATGAGAATTTCTTTGTCATCTCTTGTCGTTTTCTTTACTGCTCTATCTAAGCTAGAGCATTCCTCTTTTAAGTGTTCTCATATCCGTAGGAATTTAGTCTGAAGCATCTGTGTCTTTATAGCTTTTCGTTGTGCAATTTTCTTCCATGAATCATCTGAAATCCATTGTTCTTTTTGCTTCCTGGGACGGCCTGATGATGTTGTTACTTGATTCAATAAGTTCCTGGTTGAAAGTACATACTGTAATTTCTTTTTCATCTTGAAGTGCTAGAAATCTATTCTTTACTTCAATTTGAAAGACCATTAGTCATTTCAAATCAAACTGTTGGTTACTTGTTTCGCCCTTCTTTGTTTCTTAGTTTCAGGGATACACTTGATTCTACCAGGTTATGGTCACTCCCATTATCAGCACCTTTCTTTGTCCTTACATCTTGAAGAGAACTTTTCCATTTCCTGTTTATTATTACATGGTCAATTGGGTTTCAGGTAAGACCATCTGGTGTTGTCCAAGTTTTTATGTTTGTCCTTGTGTTGGGACAGAGTACCTCCAATGGCTAGATTGTTTTCCTCACACAATTCTACCAGTCTCCCTCCATTGTTGTTAATGTTTCCTATTCCATGAAGACCCATTACATTTTCTTGTGAGAATGATTGTCTTTCCCTATTTTGGCGTTCATATCTCCAAGCACAAGTAGCATTATCATGTGTTTGTATGGCCCTGGACAGATTTTCAGAAAATGCATCCTTTTGTTACTAAGATTTGTCCTCTTAAGGTGCATAACTGATAACATGCATAAAAAGGTCCACTCCATGAGAGTGTGTTTCACCTTTTATGGCAAGATAAGGCCTACTCCATTATAGTGATGTTCATTGGTTCTTCCCGAGTACAATATGTCATGTTCAGAAGTGAGGTGTTTGTGTCCTTGTTGGTTCCATCTTGCCTCATGACTGCCAGTAGGTCCAGCTGATAAGTCTCCATCTCCTTTAAGGTCTGTGCCAGCTTACCTGTCTGGTACTGGGTCCTCCTATTCCAAGCTCCAACTAGGAGCCTTTGTTTGGGTCTCAGGAGGTTTGGTGACATCAAAATGTTGGCTTTCTTTCAGCATTCACCCCCACCCATCATGAGTCCAGAACTCATGTAGACAACATCCCACATTCATGGTCTGTAGCTCGTACGGGATCCTGGGTGCTTCCCTCCTTTGACCCTGTGTAATATTTTCTCTGTTGCCGGTTTCTGTAGCTTTTGTTCTTTTTTTTTTTTACTGTTCAGGGTTGCTGGCCCTGAGCTAAACCCTCAACCTGGAGGACCAGGAGTCTCTTTTCGGGAAACCCCACCTAGTTTGTCATTTAGTTGCCCCTTAAGACATGAGGACTCATGGTGGTAAAATTTGTACCACAGTGCAGAACATTTTATATGCAATAATTAAATTATAATCTTAAAAAATATTTTCAAAATTAAAAAAAATCCCTTCTTTGACAATTAATAGGGCAAAAAGAGATTATTTACTCTCTCTTCCTTACTCCCTGAAAATAGCGAAAATTCAAGTCCTCCTGACTGCTGTATCCTATACTACAAGGAACCCAGGTAATCTGAGGCCTCTACAGGGTCAAGTTTTTGAATGACTTATACAATAAAGTTCTAACTGTTCGTCATTTAACATTTAGTGGAATATTTTTTGCGATCACGGTTACAGGTTGTTTTGCAATTTTTTTTATATTTTCAGGTGGACCCTGCCAAACAACAGAATGGTTTGCCACAGTATGCTCTTCCAGATCTTGCTCAGCTTGGTAGATGTTGGGTGTCAGCAGTGACAAAGTACCGCAGTCGATTGCAATATCACAGCCCCGATCGCACCACCAGATCCTCCCTTCAAGCACGAAATAACTCAGTCCTTGGTACTGGAGAAGTAATAAGAACAGCATGCGGCCGGGTCAGACGCTCATTACTTCAGCCATCCTATTCTCTGTATCGCTCTGCATTTGTCAATAGCAGTAGCTCCAATGGACCTTCAGCTTTCGATGGAGATGAGCCTTCTTTGAAAGCAGCAAAGAAACTTATTTTAGCCACAGATGTTGGTTCACGCATCGGTCTCATGTATTTGCCGGATGAGACTGGCTTCTTTGCCCGAATGCATTTTATTATTAATGGTGAAGATCAGGGACCTAGTGAAGACATCATCCCTTTGAGTGATAACTCAGCACCTTTGTATGCTGTGGTTGATGTGTATGGGACAACCAAGCAGATAAGATTAATAGAATTGTACAAAGGTAAGTCTTATTTATTTGTTTTTGCAGCAAAGAAAAACAAATTGAGTATTTTACAAATGCACTATTTCCATCTGAACATATTTAGGTTTTATTTATATATTATACATATGTGTGTGTGTGTGTGTGTGTGCCAGCTATGTTGGGGCCTCTGCTGCTGCACCTAAGGGGTGCCAGATTGAAAAACTTGACGTGACAATGGACCTCATTTCTCGTAATAAAGCTAGACCATGACAACATGCCAAAGCCTGTCATCCAGGAGATAATTCACCAGAGGTTAAATATCTTTCAGGAGCAGGTTATGTATAATTAGATATAGCATGTACAGCCCAGAGTTATGAGTAGGCCACTTCATAAAGATTTTCAAGTTGCTCTGGGGTTTGACGGACACTCACAATAAATAAACAAAACTACACGTGGTCCATTTTTTATTTCAGCTACTCCTACTCCTACTTTATTCACTCTCTGTCAGTCCTGAGTCACTGGTCTTTGTTTCTGTCCTTATCACCATTGCATTATTCAGCTGATACGCCATATGGTGTCTTAATTAAAGTCGTGTTAAATGAAGAAAGTTTAGAAAATGCATGTTCAGCAAGAAATTGAATTCTTTCATTATGCTTTTGGCCTTTGCTCTTGTACAGAAGTCTGGACTTTGTTGTTGAAAGGGATGCACTGTAATTTTTGGCTGAAGATAACTAGCGCACCATTTTTCTTCCTTCAGAAAGTGTTGTCTGCAGACAAACATTGACATACCATAGAGACAAATTAACATATATGGAAATATATGTAATTTAATTGTTTGGGATGGCAAAGTGGCTTAGGTTCTTGCAATTTCTTGAAAGCATTTTTGACCTTATTTAAGCTCTTTGATGTCTTTAAGATTCTACTGTCAGTTTATATTGTCTATTTAGTGCAACAAACACATTGAAAAATCAGTGTTTTAACAGTTTATTTGATAAATAAGGTAAATAGCAGCAAAGCTATAAATAGTCTTTCCAGCGTCAAGCTTTTGTAAAAGAACAGAGATGAAATATTATCAAACAAATAGTTTTGTTTTTAAGGTTGTGTGAAGTGAAATTGCAAAATAATTAAAAACGAGTTATTTTTGATTAAGTTAATTACTCTCTCTGGAGTGTTGGCTTCCTGCGTTGCCTCGTGGGTCTTATCTCTCCATCCTCCTTAATATCATCCTCTCTTTGATGATGCAGATATTATTTCCTGTCTTAAGTCTTCCCTTGTCTCTTTTGCCTTCCATTTCTATAATTTTTCATTAGCCTGTATTTGCAGCTTCATCATTTGTCTTTTCATTGTTCTTTTTTACTGATTCTTGGTTGACGTCCAGTTCTTTGAAAATGCTTTCATTGTTTTGTTTTACTTACCAGCTGATTCTCAAGTCTGTGCACTGACAGGCAAAGCTGATTCTTTTCGTATTGACCCCTTTTGTTATTGCTGTCCTTTCAATACTTTTCATTTGTGTTCTTATTTCTGTTTAACAGTGGTTACTGGTTTGTTGAACTTCCTTTTGACCACCCTCATCAATGCCATACATGTACTTTACAGTATGAAAAATGAAGTAGGCTACTTGTGGAAGTCTACTAGGATGTTGTTAAGTCCTGGGGATTCGCAGTTTTTCATAGTATTTAATAGTTTGAGTAGCAGTGATGGTGGTTCTGTTAATTTTGGAAGCATTGTTCTTTTGCCATGGTTGTGAGGTTTAGAGTTGTTGACCGTACTCTTTCATGTCAGAATATTCTTATTAAGCTATTTTTCTTTGTCAAATTCTCGCTGTTGAACACATTGATGTTCTTACCATTCTTTCTTATCCATTCTTATTTGTATTTTTTTAAATATATTCTCTGATGTTTCTCTGTATATCCTTCTTTCGTATCTTTCCTTAATCTAGTTTCACTATGGTTGTCATTTTTTCCTCCTTTGTCTTTTTCTGTCCCAACATCTGTCCAGATTTGTTTCATCTCTTGCCATTTCTTCTGGTGACTTTTCTTCTTGAGTTTTAGGGAGCGCTTCAAACATGTCTCTTGATTTGATGGCAATTTTTGTTAATGTTATTTACGACTCGAGCAATGTTTTTAAGTCCTATATGATGACGTGGTGTTTGAGGTTTCCTTTCTGTATTTCTGTATTTTCAATTGGCTTTTATTCTGTTGGTTGTAAAGGTGAAAAGCATAGTTGGACACAGTTTAGACGGAGTTTTTATATGTTCTTTTAACTGAATCCTGCATGTATTTTCCTCGAGGGTTGCGTTGTAAACATATTATTTTGAATTTTGTCAGTTGAATAGTTTCATGAGCCTATGGCCAGAATACAACTTTGCCTCCAATGATACCCAGCTTTCATATGGTTCTTTGTGTGTGGCTAAGGAATTGGGTTTGGGTACCCCCCTAAACTATGACTCAGGGAAACAAAATGAAAGTGTAGAGAAGTTACTGCATGTAATCTGTTCTGAAGTTTATCAACTGAGCACTTAACATTTGTTAATAGTAGTAGTAGTAGTAGTATCGTTTGGACTACACTTCTATATCATTTGTTAATAATAATAGACACGCAGGAGTCTGCGGTGCCCATTTATTTCTTGAACACTTCCAGTCTTTTTTTTTTTATTTATTGATGTACAGCAATACATTATGTGATATATAATTTTATTACCTTGATTATTGCAGTTAGCTCCTTACAGAATGCCTGCCGTGATCTGATTCTTCAAACAACACCACAAGACCAGCTGTTTGCCCTGCCGCTTCCTCAGAAAGTCATCCATTTTTTATGTGAGGGAGATGATTCCTAGCCCAGGCTTGCGGGAAACTTGTAAAGAAGCTAATATTTATTAATACTGGTCAAATAGTACTGTTAATATGAGGATGTATTATGTTCATAATACATGTTGTATCTTTTATGTCACAGAGTTAAAATCGCAACAAAATAAAACGTGTCTGTTGTTTGGGTGGGGAAACAAGCTTATCCATCCATAAATTGTGCTGCATAAAGAAAATAAATTCGTTATTGATGATGCCAGTTGGCAATTCTAATCTGTTCTCGTTTACAAAAATTAAGAAATTACTTACTGATCAAAACTTCATTTATTTCTGCCATTAATTTTATCGCTGTCTGTTCAATTGGGTTTTCTTTTTCTGTGTTGCATATTATTATGTCTGTTCATGTCTTTATTATTTGTAGTTAAAGTTATGTTTAAAACACACATTTATTTATTGGACGCATCAGATCAACCCCGGAGTTCTTGCCTTTATTGTATTCTTCTTACTCTCACTATTATTACTACTAAATCATAGAAATTTAGTTGAAACAGTAGAATTGATATGACTTAAATTCAAAGTAAGTGCCAAATTTTGTCACTTTGCAACATTCATAAGAATTTACGCATCAATAAGAAGAGACCTAATTTAATTGAAAACAAATTTTGCAATGTTTCACTTTTTGTAAATGTTTATTGTACATGAACGTGTATTTGCATACAAGTACACTTCTTTGCAAATCTGAAGATAAAGAGTTTTTTGCACCAAACATTTC
>JBDFRD010169542.1:0-12153 GCA_039654405.1 Bullina lineata | reverse complement strand
CCGTTGGCGAGCAGTGGTTGCAGCCCTATGCTCCTCCGGGAACGAAGAGGATTAAGTCAAGTAAGTAAGTAAGTCAACGACTGAGCGGATCTGGACTTAATTCAATAAATTAAATGATAATGCAATTAATTGACAAAGAGGAATGCGGGTCTCAATATAATTTGTGAAGCAATACATTTTTATTAATATTATTATGTATTGAGCTTATCGCGATTGAAAATAATTAGAAAGGTGTAAAATAGCGAAGCATAAAACACACGAAGACAATAGAAGTCACATGATTTTATGGTCACATGACAGCAGGAGACTAGAATGACAGCTGACTGAAAGTTGAAAACAAGCACACACCGCCAGTCCAGATTATAGATCTAATAAAGAGTAAACATATTTTGCCTTACTTTGATCAAAACTTTTTGGGAACCATCTTTTGATTTCGAAAATAAATTTTCTCGATCTAGATCTAGATAGATCTAGATCTAAAATCTAGATTAAGATCTATTTTTACTTTTTGTCTACTGAAGATAACCGTCCATTGTTTCTTTTCTAGATCTACCTCATTATATTAGTTTGAGTTTACCACACAACAAAATATTAGTCTGTGGTTTAGACTAGATCTAAGTATATTCTGAGTAGCCTATGTTATAGATTCTACTTAGGCTTAGATCTAGAATATAAGTAACTTGCATAAGGTTATCAGAAACTGTCAGATCTTAGAATCTAATATATCTGAATCCAGGCAGATCAATTAAAAACATTGTCATTGTACAAAAAATAATTTTACTTTTGACCACTGGCTATTGAGTACAGAGTACAGTGGTTTCCGCTTTTAAAGAGCCCGGCACCTAAGAACCCAATCCGCCTAAGAGCCTGTTATTCTTGTGAAACGGATTTTTAAAAAATAATTTATCAGCATGAAAGAGTCCACTTTCAAGAACAAAATTCGCCCTAGAATACACGGTCTTCTCACCTGATTTTTTTTTTTTTTAAACAGCCGCCACCTAAACCCTGTCAGCCGCGCTGCTTTTGTTTAGGGCTAGGCCCTAGCCGCAGTGGAAAGCAAAGCCCCGTTCTCTCTGCCCCGCTCCATTTTTTCCGCCAAGGCCTATATTTGCATTGGCAGATCCTTTCCGAGAGTAGGCCTATATGTACCTACCACAATTCCGATCACTGAGCATTATGAAGCCCAAGGTTCTTCATTCAGTTCTGGCTCCGTGGAAAATGGAGTTTGGAAATCCTGTTCCGATTAGTACTCACTTTTTCGGAATTTGCCCAGGCCTACAGAAATAAGCATGATTTTGATTTGTGTTTAAAATTTAAAAAGACAGTCCTAGATTGATTTGGTGAATGATGACACTCCATTTTAATATTAGTCACAATTATTTTAAAATGAATGAGAAAGAATAGGAGCCGCTAAATAAATGAAGATTTCCTGATTTCCATGCATCTCTGCTACAATTCATGTTTTCAAAAATGCAGTTTTGAATTATGTTAAAAGCAAAGAAGAAGAAGTTAGATATTTTAAATTGAATTACAAGAATGTAATTTTTTTTCTTTGTTGTTTTTTTAAAAGATTTTCAGACTGTTGACGCCACATGAGAAATGGCTCAACTAGCAGTCTTGATACTCTCAGTGCTGCTCATTGTTTTTGCCGGACCTAAGGAGACTACAGCATGGCATAAAGCCCTCCCGATCACGCCTGCTCGGAACATTCAGCTCCCGCTTCCTAAAGGTCTTTCATACAAGACTCTGTATTTTGATCAGCAGGTATTTAATTTCTTTCACTTTCATATTCTGCTTACAAGTCATCTGAGACTGAAAGGTGCAATGATACCAATGTAATGAGGTTTACCAAATGAAAAAATAACCAAAGTCCTGCTCTTGTATAGAACAGCAAGAAGAGATCTGATTTTGTTGAAATATTTCTCTTAATAGTGCTTACTTTTTTCACACAATTGCATCAATTATAATAGATCTGTCACAGTCAATGGAATTTAGAATCTAGAGTAATTTTGATGACTTGTTGAAAATAGAAATATATATTTTGTTTGATTTGGATTTTTGCTCAATACTTAAACTTAAAGTCAAACCATCTTTTTCAAAAGATTTCTAAAAACAAATTATGTTTCCTTTTAATCATCTCACTTTCTAAATTTGAGTACCAGCGACGACTATTATTGCCAGCACTTTAATAAAACGTGGCTCACATTACGTATAGTGAACGGAACTAAAGTGAAATAAGAAACAGGGTGTATTCAAGGGTATTCTCACTGTATAGACTAGCGGTACTGTAAGTGTTAATCTTTTATGAGTATTTGATATTTTGTTCAACACTTCTTTTTCAGATTGATCATCTTGGGTTTGCAAATGGACAAAAATTCAAACAGCGCTTTCTCTTAGCAGACCAGTTCTGGAATAGAGACGGAGGCCCCATCTTTTTCTACACCGGGAATGAAGGAGATATTACCTGGTTTTGCAACAACACCGTAGGTTAAATATTGTATTTGATTTTAGCAAGCAAATCCATTATTATCACTTTTCCTTTATGACCACTGATACTAAAGAAATAAAATGGGATCCGCTTGCTGTAGAAATTTTTATACTCTGAATGGAATATTTTGCGGGACTTCCACTTCCATCAGCAGCATTGATTCTACAGCTGTTCACAGTTTGAAGCTTTACTACTTAAAATTGAAGCAAGCTCTGAAAAATGATAAATTTATAAATAACGCTCACAACTACGCCTTCTGTGTGCTCAAACACAATATAAGTGTAATTATACTACAGTCATTGAAACCATAAATGGCATACAGTAACGGGAACTTAAATGCCAAATTTTCCTAGCCAGTGGAAAATAATTGTATATACAAATCTAGACGTCTATATGGTAGTATCATTAAAATTGGATTTATAATATAAATTAGAATATTATTCTAATGTCTGCAGTAATAAAGACAGGAAAATAAAAATGTAAACAAAATGAATCGAAACTACTAGAGAAATAAGTATCATTTTCATATAAAAGAAATGATTGGAACCTTTTTAAGCATGCAGGGTTTCATGTGAACTGGCAAATACAATCAAAAGAAGCTATCCTGAAAATCATAATGATAAACCAACACCCGACATTACTGTCTTCGGGGTCGAAACAACAATGCTACACAAGCCGCATCGAAATTGCATAACCTTTGAGTTCAGTGCAGAGGACGTTTCCTCATTGACAGGCAGGCAAGGGTGGTAAAAACCGTCTCACACATGTTTAAAATAAATACTAAATCGGTCTGAACCATTGTTAAAAACTGAGAAAGTACGCACCAGGAAGGAGAAATACACATGGAGATGTCAGGAGGACAAGCAGATAGAGACGTTCATGTGTCACATCCCTGGGTTGGGGTTAGGTGTGTAGCATGTGTTGTTGTTCGTCCTTCGGAAGTCGCAGATGACCACGTGTCTTCTAGGTTGAGTGTTCAGGGCGATGTGTCCTGAGGTGGCTGATGAGGCCAATCCAGGCGCGGAGTCCCCTCCCGCAGGTTGGACATTGGAAGGTGGGGGCTGTATGAGTCACGCTGGCTTCTCGGGCTTTACGGAGCTCACGCTTTCTTTCTGCCGTTTTGATCCTCTCTTCCTCAGCTTACTTGGCACCTTGATGAATGAGGCCATGCCACGTGGAACGGTCTGTTGCAAGGTAGGGAAGGCCTTAAAGGTCGACGGAACAAATAATTGTCGGCTGATATATAAAAAGCTTTCTTCCATTTTTTTTTGCACTTAGGGTTTTATGTGGGACATCGCCCCAGAGTTCAAGGCCATGCTAGTGTTCGCTGAACATCGCTACTACGGAGAGTCCTTGCCCTTTGGGTCGCAGTCCTTCACAGTAAGTTTGAAGCTTACTAAGTTTTTTGAATTGTTTTATTTGTTGTTAATTCTCATCTCCCAGAGCATTTAGTGCTATAGAAGTAAGTAAAGTTCCTTCAGGGCCATGAGGTCCATAGAGCCGGAGCTTATCCCGGTTTCGGTAGTGTGAAGTGGAACAGATGATTTTTGCTTCATCTCCTAGACGGGACGCTAGTCTGTCATAGGTTTACTTCCCCAGCAGAATATGCCAGTACCTAATTTGCACCTGGGTGGGGAGGGGAAAATGGTGTAAAGTGTCTTTCCCAAGGACACAACACAGTCACCTCCCATATTCGAACCCTGGTCCCTTGCATTAGGAGTCCAACGCTCTAACCATTCGGTGTCCACACCACCGGTAGAAGTGAAGAAAAATTAAAATCTTTCACAAAAAGAATCTGTTTGTCAGTAAAATTCTCTTTTCATTTTTTCCCTTTATTTGCTATTTAGTTGGTAACACTGTGGCCAAGTGGTTAGATGGTTGGACTCCTAATCCAAAGGTCCTGTTTTTGAATCTGGGCAGTGAGAATTTTATGTCCTTTGGAAAAACACTTACACCTTTTTTTCTCTCTCCCACCCAGGTATTGAAACATGGTATTGGTATTTGTTTGGAGACGTTAACGAATCATAGACAAGCATACTTTCTAGGAGATGATCTAAAAATCATCTGTCCTGCTTCATGTTTCGGAAACTGGGTTTATATCACAGGGGCTTGGGCAATTCTTTCCTTTTCTTTTTTTTTTTTAAATTTTTTGAGCATCATGGGGAATAAATTTTAGTACACTTGAACTGGAACCGAAACTACTAACAAAGTAAATCTAAATAATAAAGATCTATGCCTACTTTTACTTTTACAAGTTCGTGCTCCCTTTACCTCAGTATACGTAAAAAACTGTTTTTATAATATAATATTATATACATATACATTTCTTTTTTTTCCCTCTAGAACTTTCGACTTTTTTTTAAAGTAATTGATTAGTCATTATTTTTTGAAACATGCTAACAGAATATCTCCACCTGAACTGTCCCAAATTTTTACCCCCTAATTTTTTCTCAGAATGTAAGCAACCTGAATTATTTGACATCAGAGCAGGCCCTGGCTGACTTTGCTGAACTTGTGCGTTACCTCAAGTCCACCATCCCAGGGGCACAGGACAGTCCAGTTGTGGCCTTTGGAGGCTCATACGGTGGGATGCTTTCAGCCTGGTTCAGGATCAAATACCCCAATATTGTTATTGGGTATGTTTCCATCAAGAATTCGTTGCCCCTTGTTTTTTTCTTTTGATTCCTTTGCACGTTAGTTAGTTTTTTTTGTAATGTGTGCATTTTCCCCCTTTCTTTTTTGATTCTAGTTTTCCTCTTTGTTTTGAAGGGAAACATTACAGTGCATTAAAGGTAAAAAAAAAGAAAAAAAAGCCGCCCTATGCTCCATAAGGACCAAAAGGACAAAGTAAACCTGAAAAAAAAAAAATTACAAAAAAAAAACGATTAGAAACATGTTTTTTATTCCATGGAACCACATTCCCCATTTTTTTGTTATAAAATGGGATAGCTCAATAATTTATGAATGAGAAACTATCTTTGTGAAATTTAGTTTCCTTTCATTTAGTTTATTAGGCGTATTGTTGATAAAAAATAGTAAAAGTTATACATCTTGTAGAATGAGGTAAAATTGATATTTGAAAAATCATTATAATATCATCTTCTTACCAAATGTTACGTTCAGTAAAATCCAACTACAAGAAATATCTTCATGCGACTAAAGTTTAAAACAATTTTCATGGTGCTGAGAAGGACATGATAAGAGGGAAGGGCACTATAGACTACTGAAGTAGAGATTTTATGGAAAAGTATCACAGGTATTCTTTAACTGATTTCTGAAGCTTATATTACATCTTCAGACTGTGGATTACAACCAGGTGTAATATAATAAATCAGAATATTATTCACAATGTCTACGTAAAGAAAAATTGTTGAAGATCTGCATCTTGAAAAAAAAAAAAAATTTAATTCAGCAAGCAATTTTTGTCTTATACCCCAGGTAAATTTGTTTTTAACTGTTTAATTACTTGAGGCTGGCGTCTCAACCTCCATACTGTTTTTTCCTCCATTGAGCCTGGCATCCTAATCTATCAGGTGTTTTTCCCCCTTCATTGTACCATCACCATTGTGTTGTATTCCCTCCCTTAACTGTGAGATTTTATTCTGCACTGCTGCTACAAGTTAAGTAAAAAAAATAAACAGTAAGGGAGAATGCTTCCAATGATAAGAACGTCACAAAACAAAACAAAATCGAGACGTAATGACACTTAGCTCAGTCATTTCTCCTTTCTTTTTCTTTTTTACTCTTCTCTTCTTTGCCTCTTTCTTTATGTAATTGTTGTGGTTTTTGCTTTGCTTCGAAGACAGTAATTGTCGGTACATCTTGATTTTGTTATGTTTTGTGACGTTCTTATCACTGGAAGCATTCTCCCTTACTGTTACTTTTTTAACTTACTTTGATTGTTGGCAGCCCCTGTTTTATAATGCTACAAGCTAATCCTCACTCTCAGCTCCCTGGCAGCCTCAGCTCCTGTCTGGGAATTCACAGGGCTGACGCCATGCAGGGCATTCTATGACACGACGACAGCGACATTTGCTGCCAGCTCAGCGACCTGCGTGAAGCAGATCCACAAGGGTTTCTCCACCCTCAGTGACGTGGCAGCTCAAGGTATTTTACTAGTGTTGTCAGTTTTGTTGTTGTTACCCATTGCTGCCTAACACCTGAGTCTTCGATTTCTAAATTCTCTTGTTTGATGTACTGGTGGCGTGGTGGCCGAATGGTTAGAAAATTTTCTCCTAATCCAAGGTTTCAAATCCAGGAGGTGATCGTATTGTGTCCTTGGGAAATACACTTTACACTATTTTTCCTCTGCCCACCCAGGTGCGATTTGGGTACCGGCATATTCTGTTGAGGAAGTAAACCTACGACAGACTAGCGTCCTGTCTAGGAGATGATGTAAAAAATCATCTGTTCTGCTTCAAGCTCCAGAAACCGGGGTAAGCTCCGGCTCTATGGGCCTCATTGGCCTTGAAGGAACTTTACTTACTTACTTTACTTGAGTGTATGGAGGCAAAGCTACAGGGAAGGTTAGGCAGAAATGGATTCAACACTTATCTATTTGATTTTGGTGCCATTTCATTTTGTTAATAATTTGTTGTCGTCATTGCAATTTTGCATGCCGCTCTTTTTCACAATTGCATTTATCTGTAATGCTGTTGCATTGTTTGATATCTACTTCACATGTCAAATTTAAAAATAGGATTATAAACTTTTTCATACAAATTGTCAAACTATTGAAGAATTTTTTTTGTGATATATTTTTTTACGTTTTGTAAAAATAATTATAATCCATTTTAAGAGTAATTATATCTAAAAAATTAATGTAATATATTCCTTCTTAATTTATAAAAATTAAAGAGACTGATGCATTGAGATGATCATAAAAACCTATATTGTTCTTTGTAATATTGCCGTTAAAGGCATTGGTCTTGTAAATACGCCATACACATTTTCCTGGCTAGATGAAAGTCAGATTCTAAAGTTCGTTGCCCAAATTTGATAATTTTATGTCAATGTTATAATTTTTTTATTATTTGGATGAGGGGTCCATTTAGAAACAAAAATAATGTAAAAAAAACCTTCTTGTGTTTCACTGTAAGATCCTTTACTTGTGTTCATGAATTATCTTTTATGTTTATCTTTCCTCTATGCACCTTTTTTCTTTTATTCCCCTTTTTTATACTAATAAGAAACACGTTCTAACACTGGGCACGTTTTAACCCTTTGTCACAGATTGTTGCTTTTGTTTTATCTTGGCCTAACCCTGTAGTTCATGTTGATCTGGTTCTTATAATAATGTTCAGTAAGTTTGCTTGTATCAGAGAATATGCTTACCCAGTTCTGGTTTGGGCAGGATACTATTTATTTGGTTCGTCACTAGAATTTGATTTTATGTGTTTATTCAAGCTTCAATCACTTTCCATGAGATGTTGTTTTACAATTTGATTAAAAAAATTATTTCAAGTACATTGATTAAACTGTTGTATCAAACACATTCTGAGTTTGTGGCTGAAAATAATACATAGTAATAGGCCTGAAGGTGTAGTTGAAAATAATACATAGCCATAAATCTGAAGATGTGGGTGAAAATATTACAAAGCCGTAGGCCTGAAGGTGTGGGTGAAAATAATACGTAACTGCAGGCCTCAAAGTGTGGCTATTTTCACATTGCAAAACAGCTTAACGGCGTCATGTGGTTGTAGTTTAAAGAATGCAAAAAATATGGATGAAAGCTGCAGGGAAGTTGAAAAATAGAAAGTGGCAGTCGATGAGATAAGTCCTCTATTTTCGACTCAAAGATTGTTATTTTGATAGGCTTCGTTCTTGTTTCAACCCATGAAGACAGTAATGTCGAGCGTTGGTTTGTCTTTGTGTGTTTTTCGGGATAATGTCTTACAATAGTGTTTGCCACTTTGTAGTTTAACCCCTTCACTGCCAGCTATCTGTGGCTGAATCCTAGCAAAAAATAATTTTATTATAAATGAAATAGTGAGGAGAACTTGCTTAAAAATAACTGTTTCAGAGTTCTTGTTCTTTAATTTATGCCGAAAAGAGGCTCATGCTATGTTAATTAATCATCATCCAGCGCAGTAACGCAATAGCAAACAACGCTCTTCATGGATATGTGAATTTAGCAGTAAAAGGGTGAAAGACTCACATTAGCCTTTGCTTGAGAACACGTTCTGTTCATGTGCTTTGTGCCATCCCAGGGCGCTGGCCAGCTCAGCACCTGTATGGATGTTTGATGCCCTCTCCGACTGCAGCGGCTTTTTGAACTCTGTAACACAGCTTTATAACTCCACTCTGCCGCAGTGTGCAGCCAACATTGCTCGGGGCTGGTACACCATTGAGTCCACGGGGAGTGGGATGGGTAAGCCCGTGTGATTTTTTTTTTTCTTTTTCCGAACGAGCCACAGTTGTTTGAGTACAGGTATTGCGTTTATCCCCTCAGTTTTCAGTCAGCCGATAAAAAAAAAAAAAAATGCAATCCAAGGAAATTAGAATGTTTTGTCTTTTGGATTTAAACTAAAATAATTTTTCATGGGGTTTTTCACAAACATTTATGTATATGAAAGATTTGTTTTAGGCAGGGTTCAAATCCAATTTTGGCATTTAATCTTATTTACAGAGTACTATAGATCTGCTTATTGCTGATTTCCTTAATCTTTACATTCGAAACAGGTGACTAAGGTTGAAATGGGATCCAAGATTTAAAAATAAAATGCAAGATCATATTTGCTACGTAATTGCCAACATTATGCTCACTTTAGTAGAAAGCTATGACTAACGTAACCCTTAATCGTACACAGAATAACATAACCCTAAATCGCACGGAATAAGATAACTCTTGCTGATAGAAAAGCTGAACTCAACATTATATTATCACCTACTTGGGTTGCTGGCAATTAGGACAGCAACAAAAGATCTCCACCCTTGTCACTCAGGCGCCATCCTTGTCTGACTCCCTCAAGTCCAGGACGTTCATCCAAGTTTCCACTGTTCATCTCCACGTTGGGGAAGGATTGCAAAGCTTGTTTCGGATAGGGACTGTCGGCGTTCTCTGTTACCGGCCTTATGTGCTGACATAGCATGATGACGATTTTATATATATGCATGTATTATGTATATTATAAACTTTCAGGCGCTGATGGTACTGTACATAACCCAGTAAACTGGTCTGATAATGACAGTGGAAATTTTAGTAAAAAGTAAGCTACCAAGGGTTAAATTTTGGCACAAAATCTTGGCACAAAATGTAGCTCCCAATAAGAAAAGAAATGCTTCTCCTGTAATAAAGTCTTGACTCTTGCACACTTTGTTAGAATACAACAACCAACCAGTGGCTTATCCTCCTTACATCTTGCATTGCAATACATTAATCTTCTGTTTTTGATAGTAAGTAATTTTACAAAAAGGAAACTTTTGGATTGATGCGTTCAACTAATGACTCAACTTGAATCACTGAGGCCTAACACCGAGTATACCAGGTCAGCCCATGGCTACGCTGAGACCTAACTCTGACTATGACATTTTTCAATTATCGGCATCTCTAAAAGTATTCAATGTTCCTTTATTTCATAAAAAACTAGTATACTATTTGTGCGTAGAAATTTATTTTCCTAGCATGAATTTCTGAATTTTGTACGATTTTGCAAAACACCCTTTCAGCTTGTTATGAAAGACTCTGTTGCTTCAATCTAAATTCGCTCTGATGATCTGATGTATTTTGTCTTTAAATTTTTGTTTACACAAAAGCTGTTCTTTCACACAGGTGAACAGTAAGGATGTCATCAAACTTCAGTCATGTTGAATTTCTCCAACACACAGCAGGCTGAAAATTGTTTGCAGACTCTTTGTTATGATTATATAGAAACATTCTTTTTCTTACTTCACTTAGATTGCCTATTAAGTTTTCTCAATGAAAGGCATCGTCAACTGCAGCTTTTTCTGGTGGCCATACGACTTCTTTGTAACTGATGTTGATTGTTAATTGTTTGCCTAATGTTTGTATTTAGAGGCTTGACTTACTTGACTTAATCCTCTTGGCTCCTTTTGGAGCATCTGTCTATCTATCTATCTAATCCTCTTTGTAGTAAATAGCACAAAAGGCTTCCACCAGAGCTCGCCACTGATGTCAATCGGCTGAAACTCGTTTTTAGCGGCCCCAAAGTCCAACTCTTCTCCTTGATCTCCCTCTCCACAGACCTCCAAGTTTCCTTGGGATGACCTCTTTTTCTCTGGCCATCTGGGGTCCATCGTAGGGCAACTCTGGAGGGAGCTGTATTTTGCTGGCGGAGCACATGTCCTATCCACTTCCAACGTCTTCTCTGGGCTTGTGTGGTGATTGCTTCCGTACCTGCTTTCCCATGAAGTTCTTCTTGTGCAGCATAGGGCCACTGTATTTAGAGGACTGCACCCAAAATTTAGGTGACACTATCGCTCTATCGCCTGAAGGCATGAGGAGACCCCAGAACATGAACAAGATTTCCTTTAGTTCATAACGTTAGCAAGGAAATGTGGCTACAACCATCATCATTTGCAATGACCTGAAAACAATAGCAACAACGTCTTTCATTGAGAAAACTGGTCTAGCAGTCTGAGTGAATGAAGACAAAGATCAACCCACTGACATAATTTTGCTAAACTAATTTTTTTTTTAACAGGAGTGCACAACCTGAGGAGAAGGTCTCTCCTCTTTTTTCTAGGTTGGGCTACAAGATCCCTAAAGTGGCGCGGTGTCTGAATGGTTAGAGCGTTGGACTCCTAAACCAAGGGTCCGGGGTTCAAATCCGGGAGGTGACCGTGTTGTGTCCTTGGGAAAGACAATTTACACCAATTTTTCTCTCCCCACCCAGGTGCGCATTGGGAATCGGCATATTTTGCCGGGGAAGTAAACTTATGACAGAGTAGCGTCCTGTCTGGGAGATGAAGTAAAAATTATTTGTTCCGCTTCATGCTACAAAAACCGGGATAAGCTCTGGCTCTATGGGCCTCATTAGCCTGAAGGAACTTCACTTACTAGATCCTTAGGGGCTAGCCTAGGAAACGTTTGCTATTTTTAGCTAAACTAGCATCTTTTTTCCTTTCTTTCAACAGTTGGAGGCTATGAATTCATCTCTAAAACTTTCGGCCTGTGCTCACCTCTCAAGTCCAAGTATGACCTTGACCCCTTCATGTACTTTCTAGTGGATACGTACGTGAACCTGGCTATGGCTGACTACCCATATCCGGCCTCATTTTTGGCAGATTTACCTGGATGGCCGGTCAAGGTGAGGACATCTGATCTGTTAGTTATTTATAAAATATAATGCTTCAATGGTGTGTACATGTTATGTTGTTGTCTTACTGATTCTCACCTATCAAAAAAAATGATTGAGGTGGTGGAGTTTAGCTATCATTCATTTCTCTAGAATATTTGTGGAGCAATGGGAAAGAGTAAATCCAGAGTTTGTTGGTTTTGTCTTCATGTTGTGATGTATACTGACTTTGCTGTTGATGTTTGTGTGAGAGGGCTCTGTGGTGGCTTGGATGCCCTTTCAGAGAATAAGTGTATTTGTGAGAGTAACCGTTTTGGAGAAACATTTGAGGAGAGGAGGAGGAAGAAGAAGAAGAAGAAGAAGAAGAAGAAGAAGAAGAAGAAGAAGAAGAAGAAGAAGAAGAAGAAG
>JBDFRD010169431.1:0-12153 GCA_039654405.1 Bullina lineata | reverse complement strand
CCATACTCATAGCACAGAGAACCAAAACATCCATACTCATAGCACAGAGAACCAAGACATCAATACTTATAGCACAGAGAGCCAAAACATCCATACTCATGGCACAGAGAACCAAAACATTCATACTCATAGCACAGAGAACCAAGACATCCATACTCATGGCCTACAATGAACTATACATCCATACTCATAGCACACAGAACCAAAACATCCATACTCATAGCACAGAGAACCAAAACATTCATACTCATGGCCTACAATGAACTATACATCCATACTCAAGCTTGCAATGAACCACACATCTACATTAATAGCCTGCAGTGAACTATACATCCTCCCTTGTGACCCTCAAAGTGAAAGTAAGGGTGTAGCAGTAAAAAAAAAATCAAAGGGTTGCAACCACACTGAGGGCTGTCTACCACAGGTACAACCACACTAAGGGCTGTATACCACAGGTACAACCACACTGAGGACTATCCCACAGGTACAACCACACTGAGGGCTGTATACCACAGGTACAACCGCACTGAGGGCTGTATCCCACAGGTACAACCGCACTGAGGGCTGTATCCCACAGGTACAACCGCACTGAGGGCTGTATACCACAGGTACAACCGCACTGAGGGCTGTATACCACAGGTACAACCACACTGAGGATTGAACGGTGTCAATACTACTGTTGCAATCACTCTGAAGGCTGTGTGCTTGCAACCGAGCAATCGCAATACAAAGTCCCTCTTCAGAATCATACTGTGCAAGGATATTGTGAGATAAAGAGATATGGCATCAGCTACGCGCGCAAACATTTTCAAAACTTGTGAACACAGAATTAATAAGCATAGAAAGTCAAATTCACAGGCCTATAGAACTTCAAAGATCAGAATTTAGCATAAAATCCATGAATACTTATTTAAACTCCTGACATCATTCAGACAACAAAACAGAGCAATTCTGTTTTTTCTGCCTTCAGACGCTTTATTATCCAACAATTTCTTTGCCTGGTTGAAAACAAATGCACTGATGGCAGAGAACTCACTTACTCATTGCCTTGCTGGTGAGCATAAGCTGGTGTCAAGTCAGAGAACAGCATGCCTTCTGAGTTTAAGAACAAAACTTCCAGTGATGGACCATGAGTTGCCCTTTCAGCTACAGAAGCCTGTGGCTCTGGTAAGAATTTGGACCCCATGAAGATGCAGAACAATTGACATTGTGGACCTTAGCATGCAAAAAGAATTCTAGAAGTTAGAGCATTTTTCAAGTCTAGCACAATATTCATCTGCAAAGGCTATAACTAGAATTACATACAATTTATAGAAGAAAGAACTGTATGGAAAACAGGGGGGTTACAAAAATGTGAAAACAGAATACAAATAGAGAAAATATGCACAATGTAGCTAACTTGTAGGCATTGCCATAGTGTAAAACAGCATAGAAATGACCACAACAATTATGTAAGAGAAAATTAGATCCAAAATGCGGAGCCTCTGAAATGCATGGTTATATTATGCATCACCACCACATAGACAGGAATACTTCAGAATACATGTTTAGACTGAAAATTCCATATATAAATTGTGTTTATCATACACAATGGTCAAAGATTGGGTTACAAGTGGAACACGTTAAGCATGTAAGTTAGAGATATTAGGGAGGAAATAACAACATGAAGACACCTCCCAACAAAACATCATTTCACGAGACTCAGATCATCTGCAACATACGCTCCAAGAGTTAATCATTTAAACCTGTTGTGGTGGCAATAGTTTTCTGATGCAACGTTGATAAAAGTATAATAGTCATGACACCTCAGCTCATGTAAATGGGTTGCTAGTTTCAAGAAAACTGTTCACTGATCTTTGATCTTTGCTTACGCTCACTTTAAACAACATTTTGTCAAATTTCATAAGTAGACGCAATATACCATTGGTCACTTATTTAGATCTAAGTGTCAAATCTATGCAACTTTCTTTTAGTTGGTCTGAAGTATGTCAAGCTCAACTGATCTAATTGTCACGTTTGTTTTCATGCCTGGTTATCAACCAGTGAACCACTGATAAACTTCTGTTTCTCTGACTCCAACCTTGAGCTGACTGAGTATAAGCATCATCGTAATCTTACACAGGATTAAACAAAGTATGAAGAAATGAATCAGAGGCGAAAATGAGGAATGTCCTGAACTCTTTGAGGAAGGAAGCACCACATTTTTTTATCAGGGAGAGGAGCTCCATGCGAAAAAAAATCTGCTTCTCATTCATACCAAATGCAACAAGAAATTAAATGCTTTGGATAATAAGGATCCTAAAGCAGGCAGCAACATTCAGCCTAGGCCTACTTCATAGTCGCTTATTAACATAAGAAAGAATGTGGAATTCTACTGCGATAGCATCACTACGAGAAAGCCAACACATTGATCTCAGTAGTAATATAATGCTCATAATCTTTGTCCCAGCCACCATCGTTGGCTACATACAAGTTTCCGCATTCACTGAAAGCCATGGCAAATGGTTGACAGATTATGTCACGGGGGTAAGGAAGGTCACACAGGTACTTCCCTGCCTTGGAGTACAGCTTCAGTCGGCTAGTCTGTTTACTGCAACACACAATCTTATCAGCAATGCAGGCCACATTCCACACATCTGTGGTGGAGGAGCCCAGATCCACAGAGAATTGCTTCTCTCCATCCACTGTCATGCTACTCAGGCGCATACTTTGTTGGGAGCTTCTTTCCAGAAAAATAATCAGACTGTCAGATGGCAGCAAGGATAACAGTTCCGGCCCTTCCACCTGTTCCGACATTGTTCCACTCTCAAGATGACCATCCTGAGTTGCCACCATATCAATTCTCTTACTGGCAAAAGCAGCACATGCAACGATTCCATCTTCCACTGAGGCCAGACCATAATACTGTGATTTTGTTTCCAAGTCGTACAACAATTCCAGCCTCCTCTTTGAGACTTTGATGATGCTAAGCTTTTGACCGTCCCGACTGACAGCAACAGACTCACTGGTCAGCCTAGCCATGTAGTAAGGCTTGCTCAAGTCCAGCCTGGTGATGAGCCTGTGAGTGAGGCTGGTGGCTGTCTTGCTATCCCGGCTAATGTCATAGAGCTTCAAGCAACTGTTGATTATGTCTACAACCAGCAGGCAGCCCAGCTTCTCCAACACGACCATGGAGCTCACGCCTGCTCTGTGTTTGTCCCCCTGGGCCAAAGGAGAGAACATAGACACCCTGGAGACTTTACAACTTTTACAAGGGTAACTCTTGGAGGGCCCTGGACATTTCTGTTTCCCTTTCAGAACCTCTTCTCCAAAACAGGAAGCACCTGGTTGGACTTCTGTGAAAGTGCCATTTTCATGTTTCAGTCTCTTTGATGGGGTGCCTGGCTTGGACTCATCCTTTTGGGCTTGCTTATCGTGTGACTGCTGGGTCTGGTGTGATTTATTCTGTTGCTGCTTCATTTTCTTCTGCTGATGATGTCGATTTGTGGTGTAGGTTTGACCTTGCCTCTGAACCTGTTGTTGCAGACTCTTCTGGGAAGCCTGAAACAGCATGGACTGCTCAATCAACCGCTGCTTCTGTTGCTGCTGAGTCACTGCATGCAACAGGCCCTGAAACTGTTGCTGGAATCGATCTCGTGCTTGATGCAGGTGCTGGTTCTGAGCGACCAACTGACGTAGTCTGTCCGTCTCAGACATCAAGTGTTGAAGCTGAAGGTTTTGGTTAGTGGCCAACTGCATCTGCTGGATTTGTCGACTCATCTCCTTGAGCTGCTGCTCCAAATTCCCCCCTCGTCCTTGCATGACACCGGAGCCAGGCATGTCAGCCTGGGACTGACGAAACAGTCCAGGAGATGATGGACTCTGGGGGAGTGAGAATCCCAGACCAGGCTGTGATGGCAGTCCACCCAACTGCTGCTGGACCACTTGCTTCTGATGCATCTGATACAGTTTGGATTGCTTCACCTGGCTTGTTGAAGTAACAGGGCTGAAAGAACTAGAGCCACGGCCAGCAGTTTGCATCTGAGCAGCTGCAGATTTGAGAAATGGGTTGCTTTGCTGAGAGTGAGAGGCAAAGTTAAAGTTCATGTTCTGCAAGCCACTGTGCCTCATTTTCTGTTGCTGCTGTCCACTGGAGAAGGCAGCAGCCCCTCCATGCTGGTTCTTTCTTTGAGCTTGCAGAAGATTAGGCCGGCTGCCCAAAAGGCCTGGCATTTGAGAATGCAGGAATTGACTGTTGGTGGGACTGCCTTGAAATCTGAAAACACCTTTTCCTGAAGCAGTTGCAGTCTGGTAGTCATTTTTCTTCTTTCCTTTTTGACTTCCTTTTTTGTTAGCCAAAGGAGGAATGCTTTTGGTATTCCCATTTCCAGATGTCTGTTTCGGTCGGGCACTCCCTTTGATTCTTCCCACGGACTGCTTGCTCTCACTGTCTGTCTTCCTAGTGCGCAGAGTTTTCTCTTTCTTTGCTCCTGTCTCAATGTCTGAATCTTCCAGTGACAAGGATCCACTCCCTTCTAAGCTCTCTTCCGAGGAGTTGCATGATTCTGATGCCTCTGAACCTTTTCTTGAATTCACAGTGCAAGCAAAAACTTCAGCTTTCTTCGACACATGGTCAAGGCTGGTACTTATTTGGATATCAGCATCGGCTTTCTTCAGAAAGCTCAGTTTTTCTATGGTCTTAATCACATGCTGCACATATGAGCCAGACAGATCTTCATGGTACAAGCTGAGAAGTTTGAAGCTTTTATCCAAATCTTTTTCAAGCTGAGCACATCGAGAAGAAGTCGCTTGGCAAAATGTAAAATGGGACTTGAAACTGCCAGTACCCTCAGACTCTAACATTTCGGAGATTGAGTCCATGCTTGCATCTACGGCTGTCAACACTGATTTGAACTGCTCAACATGAGCATTCTTCCTTGAAAATTCTTCCTGTAAATGCTCCTTGCACATGTCTAATGCCTTTGAAATACGGGTGATCGTATTTTGTATGCTCTCTTCTTTGCTTTGACTTGTCTGAAATAAATTGGGGGAGGAAAGGAGAGAAAGAAAAAACTTTGAGATAAAAAAAAATGCACTTTCTTCTGTGCTAAAAATATAAAAAGTTAAATTTTGAGAGAACTTATCATGGAATGAAAATAACTTTAATTCTTATGGACCAATCTAGTGCAGTTTATGACGCTATTTTGAAAAAAAAAAGAGTAAGTAAGTAAAGTTCCTTTAAGGCCTAACGACCTATAGAGCTAGAGCTTATTCCGGTTTCAGTAGCGTGAAGCAGAACAGATGATTTTGACTTCCATCTCCTAGACTCTAGTCTATTGGTGGCTTACTTCCCCAGCAGAATATGCCGGTACCCAATTTGCGCCTGAGTGGGGAGAGGAATAATAGTGTAAAGTGTCTTTCCCAAGGACACAACGAGGTTACCTCACAAATTTGAGCCTTAGACCCTTGGATTAGAAGTCCAATGCTCTAACCATTCGGCCACCGAGCCACTTTGAAAACAAAGGTGGGAGGGAAATCTCTTGTCATGGTGTCCCATGAGAAAAAACAACAACTTTGATTCTGAATTTCAGGTGCGGTATGTTTCTTGCTGTCTCTGGAACTAAGGAACATCAATTTAGGAATAAAACTGCTGCCGCTGATCTTAACATAGGTAAGGTAAAGTTCTTTCAAGGCCTATAAGACCCAAAGAGCCAGAGTTTACCCTGGTTTCAGAAGTGTAAAGTGAAATAGTAGAGATATGATTACATCCTAATGCTGTACTTGATTTCCATCTTGGTTGGAAGAGGAAAACATGTTAAGCTATTCACCCACCATGCAACAATATTACCATCGGTGCTCCAGGCAAAATCAATTACTGCTGTAATTTCCCAAAACGAGGAAAAAGATAAAATTATGTGATTTAAGAGAATTTGATGATCTTGTCAACTAAAACATAAGAGAGATTATCACACTTCAATTTTTCTGAATCTGGAAAAGATATCGTCTAAGGTATTTATGGTGAACAGGAAAGATAACACAGTATCTACATTCACTCTAACAATATATGAACAATTCACTAAAGTGTACAATTTTCAACAGCTCAAGTCAGATTCTATCTTTCAATTTCTCATCACTTTGACACTGCAGGGGGTTCTTTTTTTCTTTTTTCTTTTTGAGTTTGTTAACATTCTTCTTTCAACACTACACTTTCACTCATTTTGCTTCATCAGGAAAACACTTTTTTAGACATTATCATATGAGGAATCTGTCAAATTTAATTCTAAAGCTTTATTCTTTTCGGACTTTCTGAGATGTCTGACTCTATGTCATGATGACTTTGTTGATATTGAATACACCGTAGACAGTCTGTACCCTGTGGTTTATTAGATTGAAAATCAAGACTAATACCTTATAGACCAAAGACAACAAATGGTGGATCTCCTTTATTACTTCAATACTGCAAAACCCTTTCTAAGACAGGAGAGTTTAGCAAAAAATGTATCTGACCTTTTCAAAAGTATCGACGTATTCTTGAATCCTTTGCACTGTACGAGTAACTGAGGCCATGTCAGAGAAAACCCGGACTTTCCACGTTTGCTCTTGTCTATTTTGTGTCTTCTTTCTTTTTATTTCCCCAGGAGACAGAGGTTGCTGAAAAACACAAATATTTCATAAACCATCCTTTTTTTCGCTCAAACTGAAATAACGAGCTAAAGAATTACTACAGCTTTACAGTTCACACATAGAGAATTACGTCTTATTTTTGCCCAATATATATCTATCCAACTTTCGACTTCATAAAAGTATTACTTCATCAAGTCCTCTCTGTGCTTATTGAAACGCATGTGAGTATCAAAACCTTCATATTTGTAGTAAAAGAGGTAAAAGTGAAAAAGTCATAACATAAAACTATTATATTTTAAAAAACAAACATTTCAAACATAAACTATGAAAACCATAGTGGATTGACAAAAAATAAAAAAAAAAAAATTACTTTTCCTGAAATGTGGTTATTGTTGGTATTAGCAGTCCCTGCCAGTATCATCTCAGCCCATGCCTCAGCCTCTTCAAAGCTCTGCTGCTTAAACCACACAGTCTCTTGGCTCAGGGCACTGGTAGTCTAAGTAAAACAAATTGAAGCAACATTAACATACACTGACCACATCATTCATCATATATTCATCTGTCCTATTTGCATTTTTTTATTTCTACAGAAAAATTGTGCCAGTAAAATTACTCTATTTTTTTTCTTTTATTCGTAAAGCTGTTATTTTTTTAATCTGTAACTGAATGAAGAGAAAATTATAAGAAAAACATACATCGCATACATTTTCCTTGCTTGTTTTCTTTCAAGCAAGAGGAAGCTAACTTTTACTTCAGAACTCCACATGCAAAAAATACATTTTGACAAAAACACAGTAAAACAGAAAAATAGATTAGAACCACAAATATATTAACATTATAATATTCAAATTGTAGCATCATAATGCTCAATATTTGTACATTTTGTGCCGCAGCCTCCTCTTGAATCTGGAGGGAGTGCTGCATGAAGGAGCTCAGAGCCTCTTCTACTGCCGTCTGATGGAACCAGATACTCTCCAAGGTTAACGGCTCAATTCCGGATGGAGGGGCAGGGGGGGACTCACTCTCTGACCTGTCATTATTTTCTGGCCCTTAGGAAACAAAAATTTCAGTATCAAATATTATTAAATTGCAAAGAATTGTTTGTACTAAGTTGCATCGTTCTCTTTTAAGCTCACAGGACACAATTTTGTAGACTCTAACTCTAATCCTTGTTGATGGGATTAGAATCGACATTCACCAGACGTTCACTCTTTCATTTGTGTAGACTGCTATATTGTCAAGTTTTTAATTCCATATGATCTACTTGCACTAGTATCTGTGTTGCTCCAAGTCATCACTATGTCAAAAATGTACTTATTTCCAAAAATACAACAAGATGCTCACTCAGATCATATTAAGATGTGAAAGAAAGTAGGATACATCAAATTTCCACTTTTCATGAAAAAGATAGGCCATTATAAAGATAGCATCAGTGAAAGGTGGTGGCGCATGTGGCCAAATTAGAGCGTTGGACTCCTAATCCAAGGGTTCAGGGTTCGAATCCAGGAGGTGAACGTGTTGTGTCCTTGGGAAAGACACTTTACGCCATTTTTCCTCTCCCCACCCAGGTGCAAATTAGGTACCGGCACATTCTGCTGGGGAAGTTAGCCTACGACAAACTAGCGTTCTGTCTAGATGATGTAAAAACCATCTGTTCTGCTTCACGCTACCAAACTGGGACAAGCTCCTGCTCTATGGCCTTGAAGGAACTTTACTTACTTTATCAGTGAAAGGTGGTGAAAATCAAGTGAATCCAGAGCTAAAAAATTAACAACTTTTTAATTCAGACACCAAATTTTGTAGAGTAAGAGGATATCATGGTAAAAAAAAAACTCTCTTACATCCGATAAGCAAATAATCTGTCCCTCAAATCCAATTGCTACTGATCATTACTCTATGCTTTACTTAACTACTTCACCAATATGATTGTAAACTTACAGGTAATATCCTGCTCTGCATCTGTATCTTCAGAATCCATGATCTACAAGAATAAAGGATGATGTGATAAAATATGAAAGTAAGAAAAACATTACCTGAACAGTAATTGTATAGTAGTTTAGTTCAAGACTATTCATTACATTCAATCATCTTCTGTCACTATTGAAGTATTTAGGTTTTTTTTACACTTGTCATATAATTAATGAGTTGATGAAGACTTTGTCATTATAATTGCATTATAATGAAAAATTAAAGCAGACTGGTGATTGCCTCTTTTTTATTGGCTTTTCAATCCTCTCCTTCTTCTCAGGTTGTGTGTTACACTGCCTGATTCATCATTAGAAGTTTTTATGTTTCTGTTTGAATCCTGGCTGTGTCGGTAATTTTTGCCCCCATTTTGGTGCTAAGCATATTCTGTTTAAAGAAGTAAACCTCTGATAGGCTAAAGTTTTGTTGCGTAATTTTTGATGTCTCTCAAATGTACAGTGTTTATTCAAGGATATTCTTGTAAAGAACAAGTACCAAAATCTACCAGCCTCAGTTATAACCAGGTTATCATCTTGAAATTGGGTCTTCTCATCCCCACCTGGCATGACGCGCAGAAAAATGAGGCAATTTGGTATAATTACATCAAAAGACAATCCCAACTCAATTGCATCAATGTGTAGGCCTAATACAGTATTATACTGTCAATATACTCTCTCCCCTCTTCAAGAATATCTGGGAAAAGAAGAAGTGCCATCAGAGTGGAAGGAGGATACCTGATCAAACTGCCAAAGAGAGACAAGCAGCAAACTACAGAGGGATTACTCTACTGTCAGTTCCTGGGAAGGTCTTTGGCAGGATCCTACTAAATAGAATGGAGACCATCGTCGATGCACAACTCAGAGACCAGCTGGCTGGCTTTCGGAAAGATCACTCCTGCATGGACCAGATCGCTATGCTGCGCATTATACTGGAAGTCCCCAGAGTGGAATGCCTCCCTCTATGTCAACTTCCTGGATTACGAGAAAGCCTTTGACAGTGTGCACAGAGAGACTCTATGGAAACTGCTACAACACCATGGAGTGCCAGCGAAGCTCACCAACATCATCAGGAATTCGTATGAAGGGCAGGGCAGTCCATGGAAGCCATGTCCGAGCAGGGGTCAGACAGGGATGCTTGTTATTGCCGTTTCTCTTCCTGCTCGCAATTGACTGGATCATGGAGACATCCACAGCAAAGAGGCAGAATGGCATTCTGTGGACTCTCTAGTCGCAGTTGGATGACCTAGACCAGCATTGTGGCTAAGAATTCATCCAGGCTTGGCCTGAACATCCATCGAGGAAAGAGCAAGGTTCTGACAGCAAACGCCATCAGCACATCACGCTAGAGGGTGGAGAAATAGAAGAGGTGGATAGTTTTACCTACCTTGGCAGCATCGTCGACTCACAAAAAGGAGGGACAGACGCAGAATTGAAGACCAGAATTTCCGGCTTCTAAAGAACATCTGGGATTCAAGAGACCTGTCAGTCAATACCACGATCAGGTTCTTCAGCATCAACATCAAAGCAGTCCTGCTATATGGAGCCAAAACGTGGAGAACCACCACCACCACAACCAAGAAGATCTAGACCTTCATCAACAACTGTCTGAGACAAATCCTCCATACGGTGTCCTGACAAGATCAGCAGCAAAGAACCATGGCAGTAGACAAGACAAAAGCCAGCCGGAGACAGAGGAGATCCAACAACGCCGCTGGAGGTGGATAGGCTACACTCTGCGCAAGCCAACCACCAACATTACAAGACAGGCCAAAAGTGTAAACCGCTGATTTTCCACATCACTCGAAATTGAAGAGGAGCTTGCCATGCACATTTTTTTTTTACTGAGCAGGGCATGGCCAGATGACTGCATCGGAATTTCCAGTCCACCACAGCAGGACTTTTTCTGGATGTAATAAATGGAACTGAAACAGACTAGATCTAGAATGTAAGGATCTAGATCTAATATTAACAACAACGGACCTTTATCCGTCTGTTTCTTTTTTAACCGGCAGACAGGATACCTAATTACTAATGATAGATAGAATCTAGATCTAGGCCTAGATATATCTATACCCTATAAAATCTCGCGCTCATCTCTGAAGTCTCAAGATTTTATCTTATTAATGGGAATGAAAATGAGATTTAAAAAAGTGTGCAATCAAGAAAAGCACGTTCTTTTAACTTCACCAGTTTTATTATCCGGTCCCAGGTGTCTAGTTATCTAGACTTCTTCTGGAGATCTCGAATCTAAGCTTCAGAAACAGCAGTAAGCAGTGGGTAGCAAGGAACCGATCAGAAATGCTCTGAAAACCAGTGAAAACCCATTAAAAACATGCGAGTTGGCCAGTTATGATATGGGTACTAAGCTAAAACATTAAATAGCCTATAGATTTCTAGATCTTTAAACCCGAGATTTCATTATAATTGGTCCTTGTGTTTCACAAAGCTTCTATTCTAGATTCTAGATCTATAATCTAGATTTAAATTTAAATGAAAATATGAATCTCAAAGTGGAGTTAATTTATCTCACATTCTGCTTTTGTCCCTCTTTCTTTTTTTTCAGTTCTCACAAGTCTGGCAACACACAAAATAATCGGAAGTTGGGCCTTGATTCGAGACCGACTCGTGGGCTCGGTAGGCTTGGTAAAAAGGCTTCACTAGGCTAGGCCTAGGCTAGTCTTGGCAAATTTTTTTTCTGATTTAGAGTGCTGTCCCTTGAACGTGAAACCGAGGCTAGCCAAGTCACCGTCGATGTTTATTATAGATCTAGGATTAGGCCTTGTGTAGTGATGAGGCCGAGAAAAGGAATGGATACTTCCATATTTTTGTAGATCTAATTGGTTCATCGATTTAACAAAATGTTTGTTTAGTCGCACATTTATTAAATATTGGAGAGCGTAAACCAGCTACCATTACAAGCATGGCTGGCTTTTACAACCTTGACCACAAAGAAGTCATCCGCATCAAAGTGAAAGTAAGATTCAGAAAATTCAGTGATGGATTGTTTCTCATAGACGAGACCTAGATTCTAGATCTATTTTTTGATTGACGACTGATGAAGAGATGAGGTCCACCGTAAAAAAAAAATATCGAAATCTGAAGTCTAGATGTGTGGTCTGTTCCAGCTCATTCAGGAAATCACACGGCCTAGATCTAGTTTACAGATTGATGACAACCATTCAATGAATGATTCATTATTTTATTGCTTTAGGTTTATCATTATAATACACAATAATCATCCATTTAGCCATAGAAGTAGGCCTACACAGTCATCATTCATCATTATTATTGCAGATAGGGCAGGGTACAGGGTAATAAAGATATCCATAGATCTAGGCTACAGATAGATAAACTATATACTAGATCTAGATCTAGTACAGTAAACCTCGGTTTTAACGAGATCGTCGGGCCCGACGTCCAGTTCTCGTAAATACCCGAGGTCTCGGTGAATGCAAGGTCTAAGCTAACAAGCAAGATAATGGATAGTAAAGTGCAGATCCCCCATATTCGCGGTAAATTTCGGTCGTACATTTTGTTCCCTTTTTCAACTTCCTCAATTAACTTCAGTTTCGTTTCAAACGACAAA
>JBDFRD010169320.1:0-12156 GCA_039654405.1 Bullina lineata | reverse complement strand
TTCTTCTTCTTCTTCTTCTTCTTCTTCTTCTTCTTCTTCTTCTTCTTCTTCTTCTTCTTCTTCTTTTTCTTCTTCTCATTCTTCTTCTTCTTCTTTGTTCTTGCTTCTTTTAATAGTCATCAAGATGTTTCAGTTATTCAAAACCACATTTCTGAACTAAAACCCTTATTTATCATTCTCTCATACATTCATAAATTTATGAAGATACATCTGTTATTTATGAAATATATCTTGAAGAATAATTTTTGAGCATTATGAATTGAGATAATGAAGTGCAAAGTTTGAACAGTTTGTGTTGGTAGTTTAAAAAGCAATTATGTTTTGTATGAATTGTTTGTTTTTCCCTGATGTACTTATTAAAAAATATATAAAAGACTAACCTTTCCCTCATGCAGTTCTAGGGTAAGCCCATAGCCCTCACTACTACTGGAAGTGAGAATAACTCCATCTTGACTTGTTGTGCGGAAATCAACAGAGATTGCATAGCCATCTCTTAGAACAAAGTCAGACACTGAAAAACATAAAGAGATATAGATAGACACCAGTTAAAACATTGAAAAAAAAAAAAAAGAAATCACAAACACTATAAAAACAGATGACTGCCTGAATTTCTTCCAAAGTAATCAGTCACTGGAATCAGGTGCAAAACATGAAAGTGATACAATGAATCAATAAAAAATAATTAGGAAGGGTAGAAAGAGGTTAGATGTAATAGGTACCATCATAGATTGAAGAAGGAGGAGGAGGAGGTAGAGTAGGAGGAGGAGGAGAAGGGGAGGAGGAGGAGGAGGAGGAGGAGGAGGAGGAGGAGGAGGAGGAGGAGAAGGAGGAGGGGAGAAGGAGGAAGAGGAGGAGGACGAGGACGAGGAGGACGAGGAGGAGTAGGTGGAGGAGGAGCCTACCATACACTCCCCATGCATCGCCACCAAAATGTGCTCCTGCTTCCACATCCTTGTAACAGACACCTGCGTCTTGAATGACTTGAGTATCTGTGATATTGACATTCCGTCCATTGACTTGCAGCCCACGAATACAGCCCCTGACACTATGAGTAACCTGAAGGGTAAAGGGAGATAAAAATTGAATTCAATGGTGTTTGCATCATGCAAAAACATATGATTTGATAAAATAATGATCAAAATTCTATTTTTTACAGAGAAGACACTGACAAAAAAAGGAAAAAGAAAAAAGAGAAAAAACAATGTGCAGAAAAATAAATAAAAACAAGCTATGTGCAGTTCGAACTAGTTTTTTTTGGTAATTTTTACAATTAAATATGAACGTATAAAGTAATAGAATCATGAAATATTTTAAAGATTGAAAAATGTTTTAAAAGATTCCCTCACTCTCAGAGTCTTGTTACAGGTTGATCAACTGGCCGATATCCTAATTATCTGACTACACACAAACAACTCACCAAGTCAATATTCTTCGTCAAGAAAATCTCCTCTTTGGGCGGCCCTCCCAAATGAAGAGGCAAACCGATATCCATGAGGGGAACAATAGCTCTGGATTTAGGAGGCTGTTCATCAAAGCTGACTTTCAGATTTTCCTTTGCTTTTTCCACATTGACCTGTTATTAAATCAACCAATGCTTTGTAGAGTAAAGTTGCTTACTTTCATTTGCATATGATGTGGCTGAACACATACTTAATATTGCTTAAACAAGAAATGAATGTTTTGACTTTTACCAATCTTGTCATAAAAAGATATATTGCCATTGCTCATTTCACCTAATACATTCAGCGGCGTCTGACCAAAAAAGATATTCTTTCATTTTACGGAATGGTGATGTCATATTGCAATACTCCAAGAACAAGAGAAATAGCATCTTTATGCACTTGCCATGCAGCACAAAATAGATAAATTTGCTAAATTGCAATTAACTTTATCTCAATTTGAATAAATGAATGCAAATCAATGTTGCATCGTATGGACAGGCTAATTAAATTATACTAGCAGATACTTTTTCAAAAGTGTAAATGCTGTAAGCTATTTAAATTCAGTTTCTATGATGGAATCAAGTGAATAACTTCACACAAAGAAATGATGAAAAGTTCAAATTGTAGTTGAGTGTATCCCAGTTAAAGATATATTGAGTTCACTAAAAAACATGGTTTTAATAAAATATTCAGTGAACTGAAAATAAATACCACTGAAGAATATTCATAAACACAATAATGCCTTCATCACGATAAGAGTTGTTAAAAAAGAGAAGGATACTTTTGTAATGTTATTTTACCAACCTCCAAATTTGCAAAGAGAATAAAGATGACACGGGTTACTTCGAAACCATTCTTTTCAGAAATATGTGGTATAACATTCTCATTTTTAATTATATAATGTTTATTTACTAACAATATCACTACATAAGAAGCAGGCAAGCACAAATAAGCAAACCTTGTGCCACATTCCGTCGTTGAGAATCTGGGGGAAAGACACAGTTACTGGAGCTCCCTCATGGATGTAAACTACTTCCAGTTTTCCTTTTCTCAGTTGGATGCCAAAGTAAAATGATTTGTCATCATTGGTCAGGTAACCAAACAAACCATTAGGATAGAATGTACGGAAATCAAAGAAGAATGTGAAACTGAAAAAAAAAAAAAAAAATGAATTACAAATAACTAAAAACAAAACAACCTACACACATATACACAATGTACATAAACAAGTAAGCCACTGGATCCTATGAAGATCAATGTGATTTCGAATAGAAACGCAAACTGAAGTGATATGAGCACATTACTTCATCAGCAGGAGTATTGCCAAATTCATCTTAGAAGTAGGGAGAAGGAAGGGCAAACAGAGGAAGAAAATAATATCCATGAATGGATGGGCCTGAACAGTCAAAGCAACTCAAAGTCGAAAAAATTTGAACAACTTAAAATACAATAAAAACATTGAAGACCTACTTATAAAGAAACTATTCTCAAAACCAAAGATAGAAATCCTTTTTCTTGTGTCCAACAAAAGTAATGAATACTTTTAACTTTGTGTTCTATTATTCAGTAGTAGAGTAATTTGAAGAAATAATATAAGAATTTGGCAATTTATACAGTAAACAAACATTCTCACATCAATACTGATTCCTCTGGAGATTTTAATAAAATTTCAGTCAAAGAAGATACTTTTGTACCAACTCACCTTTCGGCTAAATCTTTCTTCCTGACGTTACTGATCTCGGCAAAGAAGCTGGCAGAATTGGCTACAGATTTGGCATTATCTTCTATCTGAGGACGTCCTTCCCTTTCACATGATGTTGGTAAAATAGTTGTTGGTGGAGTCGTGGTTGTTGTTGTTGTGGTTGTAGTAGTTGTTGCGATAGTTGTTGTGGTAGTTTGGGCAACAATAACATTCTGTGGTGTAGCTAAAGAATCAGTGAATCGACATTTGCCAACATCAGCTCGCTTCCATTGCTTTGCATCAGACATTGACAACAGTCTGAAATAAAATCATAGAGCAAGGATCACTTTATGAATAAAGTATTACTCGGTGAAATAAATATATAAATAAATAAATAATTTTTTCCAAAATTTCATTCAAAATATTGTAATTTAAATCCTTAATTATAAGTCATTCAAATTTCAAAATGACATCTAATGAAAATGTATAACAAAAAAAAAAAAATCTACACTACAATCTCTTAACTTACCAATCTATCTTATGAAGTTACCACGAGCAATGATTGACAGAAAGTAGAGGAAAGTCTGTGAAATCTGGTTTCAGAACTTACTCTCCATTTGCAATGACATCACTGATGCATCCATCAAAGTTTTTGTTTGTTGGGGCTAGATCATCAACATCTACCGGAGAACCTCCTAGGTAAAGGTCACCATTCGAACTGAAAGTCACATCTTTGGCATTGCCGTTTCCAACCACTTTGTCGTCAACAACCAGTTCGAGACTAAACAATGGAAGAACAAAGGATACACAATTTTTTTATTTTGCAAAAAAAAACAAAACAAAATGATTTTTATTCTTTTAATGAAAACCAAGCATCTAAGACGTGATGGTCTCTTCTATGGATTCAGGGCATTTAGTTCAACAAAATGTATACCTCAGTTTTGGCAAATGGCGTATTTTTGAATAAAACAAAAAGTAATGCTTCCTTGCACAGTATTTATACTTTAAAAATATGCACAAATCAACTTTAAGTTTTTGCAAACATTTTGTGAATGATTAGTAATCAGTAAAACTTAGCAAATCATCAAAAATAAAACATGTATGAAGCCAGAAATGCCTCATTGGGACAAAAAACACAAGTGAATTACTTCTCTGTATACAATAAGATAAATGTAGGTTCCTTTTCCAGGTTTTGCACATGTACACAATCGTTGAATCCTGATCATTCTTTAAAAATAAATACTTTCCATTTTTGTTGTCATAGAAAAAAAAAAAAAAGAGGGTCAAGGGAAGCGGCTTTCTTGACATTTTCAGGAGTTATGTAAGGAAATGTCCCACAAATTATGGTAACAGTAGTAACAGTACATGTCAAAATGAAAGCTCCAGAAAAAAATTATTTTAAAATATTGTGCATACTTTATTTTACTTATTAATACATGTACATCTTTTTCTTTGTGGACCTGTGTACATGCTGATCTAATCTGTCATGTAAAATAAATCAAAGTTCCTTCAATGCCTTTATGACTACAGTCAGAGCTTATCCCGATATCATTCTGCTATGTATGATACTTGTCTGTAGTAGGTTTACATCCTCATCTGAATACGTCGATAACTAATTTGCCCCTGGGTTGGGAGAGGCAAAATGGTGTAAAGTGTCTTTCCCAAGATTTAAACCATGACCCTTGGATTGGGAATCAAACATTCTAATGATTGAGCCCCCACAACACCACAGTCAGTCATATAATAATATATTATATCATACAGTTATTTTGGGGGTTCGGGTTTTCAAATCCACTCAAAAATCTATTAATCTTATTACAGTGGTGTCCAACTAAGAGCCCGATCCGCCTAAGAACCCACCATTCCCGTGAAACGGAATTTTTCTTATATAATCTGTCCGCATAAGAGCCCGTTTTCAACTAAAAAATCCGCCTAAGAACACGGTCTTCTTCCCCGACTAATTTTTTTTTAAGCAGCCACCGCCTAAATTGCAAGAAACACTGTCAGCCGCCCTGCCTTTGTTCTAGAGTTAAGCCCTAGCCGTGGTGGAAAGGAAAGCCGCGTACCCTCTGCCACATCGCAAAACCCCACGACAACCCCCATTCCGCGGGCCAAGCCTATCCGCTCTCATTGCCCGAAGTGTGTCCATTCAGCTCCATTCCTTCCCCCACCCCATTGCGCCTTAGACCAGTCATAATTGGCTAGATCTACGCTTTGTTGTTGTGTCCCGCCCCTATTCTCCAGCGGACACCTTCAACATCAGCCCCTCCTCCCCATATTCTTGATGTCGTGTGACCCTGCAACCCAGTCTCACCTGTACCCAGCCATGATGCAACATCGCTCTTTTGTTTTAACCTACGTAAGCCTAGGCCTAATGGAAGTGGCGTCTCAGCGCGGGCTCAGAACAAAGATGGGATTTTAAGTCAGATTTTATAGAATGGAGCCACCAGCGTTTTGCGTTTTGTGTAATGGAGACGGGGGTAGTCTGGCAGGGAATAAGCATGGTTTTGATTGGTGTTTTATTTTAAAATCTAAGTAAGCCAATCGCAGGTTGATTTGGTCAGTGATGATGCTCCGTTAGGCCTAATGTGTCAATGCGGCGAGAAATTGGGGCTGTTATGGTATACACGATTTATCCCCCTTTAAAATCCGCCTAAGACTAAGAGCCTGATCCGGCTAAGAACACGGTAATCGTGTCTCCTGAGGGGCGGGTTCTTAGGCGGAGACTACTGTACCATGCATTATATTGGCATTGAGATAAGTACTCACTTCTCCACATTTACTCCTCGGGTCGATGATTATGCCAGTCCTTGCATATGTGCATGTTAACAGATGAGAGCAAGTAGAGGGTTGAAAAGAAAAAAGAAGCTATTTTTTGGGGAATGCATTAAAACTCCAATGTGGCAAGGCTGTTTAGTCTGATTTCCATTTTTGGCTAAGGTTTTGCTGAGTATGAGGTCTAAGCAAAAGAATGGATTGTCCATAAATAGCTATGTAGCAAGGAGGGACTGCAATTGTTTTAGCTCAGGAATTAGAGCTGTATCCCTGGAGCAGTCTGTGAAAACCATGTATGGTTTCCACTGAGGTGTTAAATAGTTCATTTATCAACTTGGAAAACAGTTATTGATAATCTATATGAAGCAGTGTGTCAAGGTGGGTGGATAGTTATAACGTTGGAGATCCAGTCCTGGAGACATTGAATCCTGGCAATTTTTTTTTGAACAATGGTTGTAAAGCCAACAAATGATGTACAATAGAGTACACTTATAATGAACACGCTTTAAATGAATTGCCTCAGTTTTCCTTCTCTTTATTTCAATTAAGGGGGCAGAATAGCTCAGTCAGTAAGGTGTTCATTTTCTGAGCACACGGGTCCGAGTTTGAGGCCCGTAAATGGCAGGATTTTTTTTCTGCGAATTTGTTGATCTTTATTCACCCCTGGCTCCAACTAGGTAGTGCGAAGTCTGAATGCCAAGCTCTATTGGAGATCAGCTATAAAATCGGAGATCCCGTGTGTACGTTACGCACGTTAAAGATCCCTTGACAGTCTAAAATCGTACAAGAGTAGGCAAGTGCCGCTGTCCGAGCAAAATTTCTAAATTTCAAATAGGCCTACGTATGAACGTCTCACTCTCTTTCCACAGGTCAGACTAGTTCCAAACGTATTGACTATTGTCTTTCCTTTGGAATAAAACTAGTATGACCGAGAGAGAAACAGCGCCTCTGGGCAAAGCATTGTTTCTAATTAAGAGACTGCCCAGGCAAAGCAGCGACTTAGCTGCTTCGACCGTCTATACTTTTTCTATACCATACTATTTCAATTATACTTATTTTAGATGCATTTAGCGAACATGCAATAACAAGCTGACGGCTTTAATGAACTAAATTATTTGCCCAGCAAGCCCTTTTACCTCCTTGTTTACGATTGAAGTAACGGACCAGTCCATCAGCAAACGACTGCAGATATGGACACATTTGTGTTAGATTTAGGGGAAAAGGGAAAGAAACAAACTTCTATTACTTCTTTTTTCACCCCTCTGGCAAAGAAATAGATTGTGAATTGCATAACTCTGTGTGTGTGTGTGTGTGTGTGGAAAAAAAAGGGGGGGGGGGTATTTGAGGGAGAGAAAATGTGCAAGAAAGATTGCCTGAAATGAAGAACTATTTGTTTTCCCTGGGACTGTTCTTATATCAGTGCTCTGCTGTAGTTATTATCAGTAGATAGGGATAAGTTTCGGTGCAATGGACAGGAATTAAAATTGGAAGTAGGGAGGGGGAGAAGAGTTATTATGTGGACTCAGGCTATGGAAAGCCTCCTGCAAGACAACCCACTCTCACTATTAGAGGCAATATGTAGTTCAAGACACGGGTGCAACTTGAAAAACCATCCCTGGTATGAAGCTTTAAACCCCAATATAGTTTGTATGCAATTAGTATGCAAAATGTGTCCTCAAAAAGTTGAAATTGTTCCTGCATTAGTGGGCAAGAGGCAACACCTACCTGAAGCCATTATATAGTTAGTTTTGCTGTCAAAGATCTTGTCTCTACTGATAGTGATATGAGTGAATGAGTTACATGAAAATTGAGTCTGCAATTCATCAAACAACAGGTCACTAATGGGATTTTGTTTTGCTTTTTTAATTGAACCCCCCTACCTCTTAAATTCACTCCCAACTTCCAACGTTCTTCAAATATAATCCATATATTTTACTTTAATTGTCTCATATGAATTTCTATTATTTCAACAGGGCAATGAAAACATCACTTTCCCACGCTTTAGTGGTTCAGGATTTTATACTAAGTTCTTCCGGATCAACCTCAGCCTGTATCCCACTGAGCTTGTGCCCGCTGGACAAAGGGTTGCTGTGGTGACAAATGCTGACTGTAACGTGAAGGAATCGGTGTCAATCACTATGGATGATCGCAACTTTTATTTCCGTGTAAGCAATAGAAACCTTTGATGTAACTGATTCCATTCTGAGAAATATGAATTAATGCGACAATGAACACAGCTGTAAAAATATTCAATTTTACTGCATCCTCAAAATTGTTCCTGTAGTTTAGTGTTAAATTTTGTACAAAGTAACATCTTTTAATGTGTAAATGTGTATACCGGTATTACACTTGGAACAAAAGGAAAGTTTTTTTACAACACTTGATTGCTTTCACAAGATACTATTCAAACATTTTACCAACAGGTCTATCAGATTGATCATGATGTGCCAGCTGAGATTGTCATCCCATATTCAGGTCAATCTGAAGTAAGTTCACAGACTCATAAATCTATAAATTTGTTTGTTTGTTTTGTTCTTGTAAATTGCACACATTTTATCTAGTAGGAATGTCTGATCTGCTGATGCAATACAACGTAATGGAAAAGAAAATTATTATTATCAATAAGACCTAACCATTAAACCTGAACTTTGTGACCCTCTCTCACCTGGCCTTGTTACTAAATTGAGGAAATAAAGCTCAGGAAGTTATTAGAATTCTGAAATCACATTAAAATTCTGCAATGTATTGCAGACATTGATCATTGTTTTGTGACCTGTCTATCAGCGTGGATGATGTCTCGAGCACTTATAACAAATATTGCTACACAAATCTTTGAGTCAGTGAACATTGTGGAATTAACATCAGTAACCAGGTCAAATGAAATAAATCAAATAGATTGCCTTATAGATATCACAAACTTCCTCAGATTTGTACTAGGGTCATGTCATCTTCAAAGAAACATATCGGAAAGTTTTTCATGTTTTACACACAAACAATGATCATATGAACAACAATTACTTTACTTGAATGTTTTTTAAAACCCAAGGGGTCTGTGAGCAAAACTCTACGTCGAGCATTACAAAAAAAAAACGCAGTACCATTAACTATGATTAACAGATATGACCATGGCCATCCCACTAAATTCAGTCGTCTCTGGCAATTCTTTGTTGATGTTACTAATAACACTAATGAGTATGATTCCTACTTTTATGCAAAGCATTCAAGGGAGTATTATCACATGGATCAAGCCAGGAAATTACGGAAGACTTGGGGAGTTGTGTTTATTCTTGCTTGAACCTAATCTAGATTATCAGAAAATAATACTGTCAAATCTAAAGTGCTTCCAGATCAGGACAGGAATTCATTCTTCTGACATCGTTATCTTAGACTTAGAGTATTGCTGTAACACCAATTTGCTGAAGAGTTTGATAAAGGGTAAGAAAACCACCTTCTTGAAGCAAGCACCATTTACATTTCCTGCTACATGTAAAGAAGTGTCCTACTCCTAATGCCATTGAATTTTTTCAAGTCTGAAAAATTAATTAAAGTGAATTAGGCATTTCATTGTAGCAGTATGAGTGTTTTATTTTTGCATTCTTGCTTCTTCACGTCTTTAGAGTAATAGCTCTTCATCTTGCCTAACCCTAACCCATACTTTCAACAGCTGGGCTGGTATCCCCTGGAGCTGTTGTATCGGAAAAAAAACAACGGATTTGAATTCTCTTGCAAAGTCAATAGAAAAAAAGTGAAATACTCGGGGCCTGTCAGTCTAGAAGGTAAGTGATAGATGGAAAGCAGTTGTGAAAATAATTCATTATATTAAATAATCAGGTCCTTTTTGTTTGGAAACAAATTGACAGTTGAGGGAATACTAGCATCTATAATAAAAGGCCAACTTGAAACTGGTGACACAGGTTAAGAGACAAGCATGGAATGTAGAGACAAACAATTTCCATTGTTAAGATTTACTAAAATTGAAACGACAACAAAAATGTAGAATGTCAATGTGACTTGTATTTTTTTGTAATTTCAACCATGAATTTTTAAAAATCAAACTTCGTCCAGCTTTCACCAATGTTCCATGCATGTTTTACGTTCCACCTTTTACATTTAATGAAACAAACACGTGGTGAATTTAAAAAACAACTGGTGAAAACTAAACTTTATATCACACTCACACATTTTGAGATTGCGAGATAAAAAGAGAGCATGTGCAGTGAAGAAGCATGTGATTTTTACTGAAAGTCCAAGAAAATTATCACTGAATCTTACGTGTAGATCTTAGATAACAGTAAACGTCCTTGACTGTACTTTATTTTCAGAGTACCAGTATCCCCCTACCTATCATTACGTCCAGTCAGCAGCAAGAGCACCATTTTGCACCAAACACGTTGCTAGATACATAGCACTTCAAGCATCTATTTTAGTATACAGTGCGGTCCACACATCTCGACATCTCTTTACTTGACATGAACTGATAGTCCCAGCAATGTTATGAAATCCCATTAAAAAGTATCTCATATCTCGATCTCCCATGAGCCCTGTCCTCTTCGACATTCCCTGCTAAGGCTGACCCCATTTTAATTTCCCACGACCTGTCCAGCTGTCATGTCGTTCAACTGTTGCGTGGCGATTGGGTCAAGTTCACACTATTCCACCACAGATCAGCTGGTCTGGCGATTGTTGTTTACACAAGGGAATCTCTAATTGGTCTTTCCCTGATGTCGGACGCTGGCTGCTTGTAAGATACCAGAGAAACACTTTTCACACTAATTTGTCATAATCCGCATTGTGTCTGAGAACAAAGGAGACCGGTCAACCTTTCTTGATGTTTCTTCAAATCAAACGGGGCTGTCAATCAGACAAAAACTCACTGCTGTATAGACAAATTGGGAACGTAACAGTTTTTTTTAATAGGCTGGATGATTAGAGCTTGGAGTGGTCAAGGTGCTGTCCGTCAAATTAGCTTCTCCCTTTGCAAGCAAAAAGTTCAAAAAGGGGTGATGGGGATGTGGGAAAGGGGAGGGGATGGGCCTACAATAAAGGTGCAGTCAAATGGATGTGTATGCGCACTGCTAAAGATAGCGTTCATTCTCTGTTAATTCATAACAGTGAGCGTGCGTAACTTAAGTTTCTCAGGAAAGAGGGATGGAATCATCAAAAATGTTAAGATCTGTCACCATTTTAAATGGGGCCTATACATGTATCAGCTGAGACCTTTGTTTTTTTTTTTTTAATTAGATCTAGATTTGCATGCGTTTGTGCTTCAACAGACCTAAGGAAAAGTTGAAGTAGACCTTACAGCCTAACAAATTGTGTTGTCTTTGATTGGCAGTACAATTATGCTTGTTGAAAATAATGCGGTGCTTGAATATATTATGTTCCCGAAGATTACAGAGCCATACCAAATGGGCTGTCATAGCTTTGGTTCAACATGTTAAGTAGTCAAGAGGTTTTGCTTTGCCTTTACCCTGAAGCCTCAGGCAGGCCTGTGTTCCGCGCATTTCAGGGTAGTGCGTGTGATAACACTTACTTTTCACACTTATGCTCTTTTGTTATCAGCATTAGCCAGCACAAGAGTGGATGCTGCGGGTATGAAGTAAAAATACAGTTATTTCCTATTTCATAAAAATTTACTTTTAGCTTCGGAATCACACAATGGCCCATCCGGTCAGATTTCAGATGACTACAGTAGGATTGGAAAACTGACATGAATTGAGTGGACAGTGGAGGCGTGAAGCAATACATTAGTAACAAACAGTTATTTTCCATTTCATACAATTTGTTTAGCTCAGGAATCGCACAATGGCCTGTCCGGTCAAATTTCAGACTACTGCAGTAGGATTGCAAAACCGACATAAATAATTAAAGAATTCAAGTTGGGATTTGTTTTCTTATTTCTCTGGGTGGCAATGAAAGGGCTGGATGGAATACATGTAGTTTCTTTCACTTATAACTTAATTTATCTGGACACAGCCAGTCAAATTAGTCGTCCTTATAAAGAAAATTAATTTTGTCCTTATCACTTTATTAACTCCCGTGTTCATGCACAAGTAATTATACTTGTGCAGTATATTTGTTTATCTGCACTAGTTGGTGTGTCAGCTTTAAGAGCTTCTGGGGGAATACTGTCTGGCCCTGCTGCCTTCCATGACTTCATTTGGGAGATCGACTTTGCTACTTCTTCCTTTGATGGGGGTCCAGTTTCTATAGGCAGATCAGTTCTTGCTGGTAGGATCTCTGGAGGATTCTCTGGTG
>JBDFRD010169210.1:0-12157 GCA_039654405.1 Bullina lineata | reverse complement strand
CTCTCGTCTTTTTCTCCTCCAGGATCTCTCGTCTTTTTCTCCTCCAGGATCTCTCGTCTTTTTCTCCTCCAGGATCTCTCGTCTTTTTCTCCTCCAGGATCTCTCGTCTTTTTCTCCTCCAGGATCTTTCCATGGTTGTCCTGTTCAGTAGCCTGCAGCTGTCCCGATTGATTGAGGGCCGCTTGCTATTGGCTGTACCCTGGAGGCGAAGGGCATTTCTTCCTCTAGGATCTCTTGTCTTTTTCTCCTCTTCCACGCTGATGAGATGAGGGGTGGGGCCCCTCGTTTTCCTGATCGGCCGTTGGGTCAGGCCCTTTCCTCTTGTCCAGTGAGCAGGTTCCTATCCTCCCATGTCGATGTGATGGGGGAGCCTCCCCCCCTCTGGGTCTCTGAACCCGCAGCATATTGTTGCGCAGTGTGTGAGGAAGGTAGGCAGATTGGAAGCGGGTTAATGAAGGGAGGGGGTTATTACAATAATCACCTATTACTCTACCTCGCCCCCCCTCTCCCCTTTCCCTTCCGTAGTCCCTGACGCTGCCTCTTTCGCGTGTCCTCCCGCTTTCTGTAAGTAGTGCAAGACTTTCCAGGTGAAACGGATCTTGATCTAGATCTTCTTTACATTTTGAATGTCAGCCATAGATGTGCAGTCTTTACGCTTGGAATGTACAAGACATGAAATGTTTGCTTTCGCGGGTATGCCACATAGAGGAGCTTTTTATCACAAGTTTGGCCTCTCATGGGGTGTCCATTTCCTACTTCCTTTATTTTCTTGCTCAGGATAGGGATTAAAAGTCATATTTGGCAAAGTATAATAACAATAATAATAATATTAATAACGTTAATAATAATACTTTAAAAAATAATTATAATAATAATGTACTGCCAATGCAGTCCATTTATCTTGAGCTGTCATCACGTCCTGAGCGAGTCGAAGCAACATGATTTCATTGACGCCTTTTACTGGCTTACATCCTCACTCCTTTGTTCAGATTTTTACTTTTTGTTTATGCACAGACACCACAGTAATTTCACAGAACTTCAGCACCAATGACCTTCGGAGACTTATTTGGGCAGACAGACAAACATATGTTATTGCTTTTCCATTTGACTACCCGGGAACTGCTGACTTTGCAAATGGAAATTACAAGGGAAGAGCTATCCCGAAGAACCTACGGACATAGATGACCCTTTTTCATTGTAATTTCCATTTTTGCATTCGTCAGCTTCCCTGCAGCGTTTGTCTCCTTTTTGCAGACGTGGAACCATTCCGAGTCCATGGCATTTAGCGATAAGGACCCTGGAACGGTACCTGGCCAGTTAAAAGGGTTAATGAATGATTCATTCATTTTCTTGTTCATGTAAGCTTCTGTTTTGTAGTAGTAAACTTCCAACTTCCATTGTGGCCTCCTTTTCGTTCTACTGTAGCCACCACCCTCTTTTTTCCTGGATACGTGGATTAGGTAGGATGGCCCATGGTGTGTTCCATGCCTGGTGGAGATGGGCAGGTGGCCAAAATGAGCTGGTAACATAGCATCGGGTGCTGCTGCATTTCATCAGAAAGTAGAAAATTGGCAGCGTATGTTCGTTTCAGTCAGGATACTGTTCATTAGATCTTGATCTAAAATGGTGAAAAATAGTCTATGGGTTAAGCGCAACCTGTAGGGACTTTTCTCTTAGCTTATGACATTTTAGCGACAATAACTTAATAAGGGGCCTGGAACATTACCCAGCGAATCGACCTCTTCATTTTCTTTTGTAAGTTTCCCTTTTGTAACATAAAGTTTCAACTTCCATATATGGCAATTAGATTCACATACGGTAAATCATTTAGCGAGCCGGTGGAAGCGGCCACGTCCTCGCACAGCAGATGGTCAAAGAAGGGCCTGTTTCCTTCCCTGAGTAACTCCTTTGGCTTTGCCGGATGTTTGAGTTTGGGACCAGACAGACGCAGATGCCGTGGATGAGCTGGTAACATAGCGTCAGGTGCTTGTGCTCGTCGCCCACCTTTTGGTCTAGAAGATCGATTATGTCGCCGTCTTTTAGTGACCGGGGAAGCGGTGATGTCCCTTTACCGTGTTGCGATGCAGCATCGCGTATAGCTGTTTGCTGTGGATATATATATTCAGTTCCCGAACAGGTCGTGATGGAAAGGTGAAAATATAATACATGTATAGGCTACGGTAGCCTGTACATCCCAAATCCTCCCGTCCCTTTTTGGATATTTAAATGGCACTTTATATCCTCGCTGGAAAGCTTCATGGCCTCGCTTTCGTACTACTGTAGCCACCCCGTCCTCCTGTTTCTTTTCTGGATACGTGGGCTAGGGTAGCCCATGATGTGTCCCTTTCCTGATGGAAATTGGCAGGTGGCCAAAAATTGTGGCTGAAGAAATTCACTGCACTCCAAAAATGTCTCGCCTGCCATGTGGATGACGTTGAATGGGTCTGGTTTGGTGCGAGAAGTCTTAATGGCTCTTTTTCCGTTCATTTTGTACTTTCTTCTTGGTTGTTGCCAGTTTACACTGGCCATCTCTTTACCACACTCCATGTATGAATGTCTCATGACAGGAAATGCAATGATGATGCTGTCAAAGCGTTTGGCTGTGTGAACTAAACAAAAAAGTATGACTGTTTTGCACTTAACGTTTTATTTCCCACGCGAGAGTCACAAAATAGCCTCAAACGCTTCACTTGTGAGTGGAAAAATCATTCACTTGGAGCAGGGGCTTCAAATCCTTTCTTTCCAACAGCCTTATCATAACAATTGAACGTTTTGTCGGAATGAAGGTGTGCATTAAATGAATAGAATGAAAACTGTCCAGAATAATTCACGTCTTGTGTGAAAATATTCGGACAGGGGAGATTTTGTCAATAACCAAAGCAGATTGCCTGTACACCACCCGATATTTGAGCCTAAACACAAGAAGCATTTTTTCTCTCATAGCAGTTATTTTCCGGTGAATTTCAAGAGGCACGAGCAAGTCGTTGGAACATACGACACTGGTCAAGTGCCTTTCCCTGAACATTGCGTATATTTGTGAAATGTTTACCTCCTCAAGGGCCCAACGTTCTAGGTTTTTTTTTTAAAGTTAGTCAGCGACGTTTGGCCTATATCTATAGATATTATTTGATAGTACATGACAATGCATCATAGTTTTATCCTATATTTATACACATGAGTAAGTCTTTCACTGGCGTTGCTCTTTCTGTTGTGATTGATTTGAAACCATTGTGTGTAATGTAAATATTTGCTTCCTTTGTATAAATTCTGAATGAACATTCCTAATGATCTTTCAACGAATTTGTCAGTTTTTCTCTGAATAAACTAGTGCATAGCCAATGACCTTTGTTATTTCTTCAATTATTTTATTTGTACAGATGTTTGATTGTTCTTGAGACGTGTGTGTCGGGAACCGCATCATAGTGCATGATATCACAATAGTATTATACAAAATATACATTGACTAGACTTCAAGAAACGTCCCAAGATATAAAGTTAATGATAGTCACGTCCCTTGTTCGGTTGCCTTTGGTGTCCTTGATGGCACCAAAAAAGCACCTTTCAATTTCAAAAGAACAGGAATACGTCTTCAGATGATGAAATGGCAGCTTGGACTTACATTGAGCTGCGCATCCATCACTGAAGACAACCAGCTTCCTAACACATTTTCTAGCTTCAAGCCAGCCCAAGACAGTCGCCATGATATATTGTACCATATTTGCACTATGCTTCAAAACATCTGAAACAAAAAACAAATTTTCCGTCTTTCGCTCTCCACAACAACATTTTGTGTAGAGAACACAGGGGTGAATTGTTGCTTGAGAGTACGAAAAATATGCCGACTGAGGCTGATCTTGCTGCCGGCAAACATACATGTAGTTCTCGGCAAAATCTAAAATGAGAACAGCCCACGCCTCAGGGAGATTTTGAATTAGCTCTCTGAATTGTGAGCTCTGCCATTGGTGGACAAAGTTATGCAGGGGCAACTTCTGCGTGTCTGTTAATTCTGCCCCCCACTCTTCAAGATCGCCTTCCTTTTTGACAAGGACAACCCTGACTTGGCCTTTCTTAGGAATCCTTTCCCACCTCCACCACACCAAGTTCTTGTCATCTACATTCTTTCTAATACTTTCAATGGTAGCATTCAGCTGCTGCACTCCACATTCGGAGCATTTCCTTTTCAAACAATTCATTTTGTCATCAGAACAGTCAAACGTACCAAATCTTTCACACACTCCACTCTCACCTTTCACAGCCTTCATTTTCAAAATAGGGTTTAAACATATTTCGCATAAACACTGGCGAAAAGGAGTTTTCATGAAACTCAAAATGTCCTTCGGCCTTTTCTTAAAGAAAGATGCCCTAGCAACAAGAGATCCATGTTGTTGGACAAAGTCTTTAAATAAATTGGATATGCTGGTATCCAGAATTTGTTTGGGTTTAAGAGTCCTAGCACACATTTTTTTTTCCAGGCAGATGCACAGCTTTGGCCTCGAAAAAATCTCGCACAGTCTTTGAACGGGCAGACTCCTTCCGCTTGTACGGACTGTCTTTCCTCAATTTACAAAGTTTGTACTTCTTGAGGAAGCCAGCACTCTCGTATCTATTTAGCACTTTGTTAGCACAGGTAACTACTAAACTTTTTGTTTTAAGGGCATCTTTTGACCGTTTTTTCTCCAGTGCAGAAATCACTTTTGATAATCCATCCACGTTTTGCCCCTTTCTCTTCCTGGGTGAGGAGTAAATAATACCGTGCTCATTGACAGCCTTTGGATCCTTTTTTTGCATTGATTTGATAAGACCCTTCAAACTGATGAGGAATCCCTTTCCCCTCTTCAGTTTCCTTTTGAGGCGGCACACAGCTGATGTTTTGGCTGTGACTGACATGGGCCCATTACATGCATTTGCCATTTCATTAAAATTTGAAGGGTGTGACTTCTCTTTACGGCGGTAGTATCTTTCCCTGTTCTTCTCTCTCTCCCGCCTCTTCTTCTGAGCAGTCATATTACTCCTTCGATTTTGCTGGGACAGTCTGTTGTGGGCTCTCTCCTCCTCCAGCTTCTTCTCGTCGAGTCTTGTGACGGGTCTTTGTGGCGCAGGCCTGGTTCCATTTTCTTTGTCACGAGCTCTAAGGAAGAGAATAACATTAATTAATATTTTGAATAAATCAATAAATTATACTTCCCAAATTCTTATAAAGACAGTTTTCAACACAATACAAAAAATATATTTGCTCACTGATTTTATGATCTGTTATAAAAACCAAAACACAACTTCAACTTTTGACATGACCGTGGCAATCTTAAAAGCTGTCTTCAGAACTTCCATCACTGTATGATCAATAGTAAAACATATGGAGGTACAGTGAAATCCTGATAATTCGACATCAGTGGGACCATGGAATAAATGTTGAGTTTTGAGAAAAAAGGGAAAGGAGAGACACAGAGAAAACGGAGGAGCTAATTTGACGGACAGCACCTTGACCACTCCAAGCCCTAATATCCCCAGCCTATTCAAAAACTGTGACGATCCCAGTTTATACAGCAGTTAGTGTGGAGTTTTTGTCTGATTGACAGTCCTGTTTGATTTGAAGAAACATCGGGAAGAATTGTTCTCAAGACACATAGAGGATTATGATGAATTAGTGTTATAAAAAAGTCCTTGGTATCTGAGACAGACAGCGGTGTATGAAGAAAGTTGTCTGAAATCTTAGAAGCTGTCAGGGTAAGATTGATCAGTTTCCCTTGTGTTAATACCAGACCAGCGAAGCGAAATTGCGGAAAGTGGTCAGCCTTGGCATGGAATGTCAAGACAAGAGGACAGGGGTCAAGGAGAGTCGAGATGTGAGATATTTTTAATGGGATTTCAAAACCCTATTGGGACTATAAGTTCATGTCGAGATATGTGGACTGCACTGTAAATTATTAGACAGGAGAATATAGAGTGCACACAAAAAAATATACACAAGCTGAAATTTAACAGAAACTTGCCTAATAAATATTTCGTTTATACAATCGAGCACGGAAAACTCGAAATCATCGGGGATTGGAAATAGTGTTCGAGATATCCGTAATTCATTATTTCCGTGAAGACACTTGTAATAGAGACAAATAAAGAAAAAAAAGGTAGGCAATAGAACATGGCCCGGGCTAGTTGGAATCAAACAAACAGAGCATCAGACTTTACTGTGCGTTGCTTCTTTCTGTTGGGTTGGCATCCCTTGCAAATACTGTTGATTTTGTCCCGATTTTTGATGAAGGTTGGCAATGTTGACTTTGGTTTTTCAAACTGTTTACAAATTTCAGTTTTGCTATGTGTATTCTGATCGACGAGAGCTACAATCTCACATTTCTTTTCTAACATTAGACACTTTAGTTTTTTAGTGGAGTGGACCGATGAATCGTCGATAGTAGGCCCACTTCTGTGCATTACACTGGTTAGGCTAACAACACGTCACACAATGGCCCACCCCCTTCCCCCTACTGTGCTTCCCTTCCTCCCCCACTGCGCTCCCAACACCCTTGACCCACCCATTCCAAGAGAAAGCCACCCTGTGCGCATGATTTGTCGAAAGATGGGCTAAAAAGCCTTTTCTGTCGATGAAACTCTAAGACTCTAAGGGCAAAGTCCAACAACCACGTGGACTGGTTTGAGATACACGTGTTGGGTGTTCGAGAAGTCCGTGTCGTCAAAACAAAAGAAAAGATAAGGGCTTAAACGGGGCCGAGAATTATGTTCGACATATCCATGAATTCGAGATTTCTGTGTTTGAGATAACTGGACTCTACTGTAGTAAATAATTTCCTTTTCAAAATTTATACTGTGTAATTTGTAAAATTATGTCTGCTTTACAACAATCAGCAGTCTTGAACATTGACAGTCATTGCAAGACTTTCCTTTCTCTTTTGGGGTGGTGGGAATATAATACGCAGAGAAATTCGCCTGGAGAGGCAGCCACAGAAGCCTTAAACTTGTTAGTTTTCAACGACCAACAATCGTCAAAATGCAGTAATGGAATCAAATGAATCATATATACTGTAGTACTTTAACATACCGTTGTGCCGCTTTTCTCCGTCTGTCTTTCTCCCTTTGAACCGCTCGCTGTTCCTCTGTCCGTGATGCTCTGTGAAGCCTTTGCCTTTCAGCTTCCTTCTTCAAGAAGTCAGCTTGGGGGTCCCCCTTTTTCTTCCCTCGATAACGTTTGTTCTCGAGTTGCTTTTTTGTCTTCTTGTCAAGTGGATGGTGTTCCTCCTCTAGCTCAGGCAGTAATTTCCTGCATACACGCCGTTCTCTCACCGGGCGGTTTGACACTGTAAGTAGGAGATTCATAAATTTATTTTTGAAACATAAGACCGATATCACGAAAGCTTCAATTTAAATAATAGAATTCTATTAAAGAATAGAAAGAAAATATTTTTGTAGTAAAAAAACACACGTGAGGAATCATTAATGTTCCATACACTACATGTACCTTTTTTCTCGAAGTTAGAATGGCAATAAAATGAGAGTGTAATTATGGCATTATCCCATATTGTCCAAACAGTTGGGTTCTTTTTTCAAAACAAGAATCATTAAGGAAAAAAGTAGATGTACATCACTTGTACCGGTATAGACAATGCCGAGGCAGCTCATCCTCTCACTAAACCACATGTCCCACACAAGAGTTCGTTCAGCATAGGAGGCATAAATCTAAATCTAATCATTTGTCGTCATAGGTTAATATTTGACCAAATTCTCTAAGTAATTATTTACTTCTGTTCTATTTTATAATGAAAAAGTGCATAATTAAATGAAAACTTTATCAAACCTTGTATGGGACATTAACAAAAGCACTACATTTGTACGGATAATGACGGAACAGCTCATCTCATCACTAAACCACATGTTCCATACCAGTGCTAGTTCTTCAGTATTAGAGACCTAAATCTAGATCTTATCATTAATACATTGGTTACTATTTGATGAAATACTCCATACATTTACTTCTGTTATATTAAAATGTAAAGGCACACAATGAATCAAAACATAAAGCCAATCAAGCCTTGTATGGGACATTGACAAAACAGCTTGGCTTGTCACTGAACCACGTGTTCCATACCAGTGCTAACATCAGAGGCCTAAATCTAGATCTAATATTTCTTTGTCATTGTTACAATTTGATGAAATACTTCATACATTTACTTCTGTTATATTAAAATGTAAAGCTGCACAAATAATACAAAGATAAAGCCAATCAAGCCTTGTATGAGACATTGACAAAAGATTGATAAACTGGTATAGACAGTGACAAAGCACCTTGGCTTGTCACTGAACCACGTGTTCCATACCAGTGCTAATTTAACATCAGAGGCCTAAATCTAGATCTAACATTTCTTTGTCGTGTGTTATTATTTTATGAAATACGCCATATATTTACTTCAGTTATCAAAATGAAAATGTGCACAATGAATCAAAAGATAAAGCCAATCAAGCCTTGTATGGGATATTGACAAAAGCATGATAAACTGGTATAGACAGTGACAAAGCAGCTTGGCTTGTCACTGAACCACGTGTTCCATACCAGTGCTAATTTAACATCAGAGGCCTAAATCTAGATCTAATATTTCTTTGTCATTGTTACTATTTGGTGAAATACTCAATACATTTACTTCTGTTATATTAAAATGTAAAGGCACACAATGAATCAAAACATTAAGCCTATCAAGCCTTGTATGAGACATTGACAAAACAGCTTGGCTTGTCACTGAATCACGTGTTCCATACCAGAGTCAGTTTAGCGTGGGCGTAGCCTCGATCTAGAATCGATTGATGTCAGTTTATCTTTGAGCTCTCTAAGCAATTATGCCCTACTTCCATTCTATTTTCAAACGAAAATGTCCACAATTAGTTAAATCATAAAGGCATCCACTCTAGTATGGGATATTGACAGAAAGCACCATTCACTTGTATGGATAATGACGAAACAGGCAAATCTTGTCAACTTACCCATTTCGTTGAACCGAACTCCTCTCAACACATATGAAGACCGCAGACCACTGTGTGATGGTTCAAGGCAACAAAATAAATATATCTGTGCACTATTTCAATGAACTATTTGCATCCGAATCATAAAGACGTCACAAAATCCTCTTGTACGGAACAATTCACTTGTACGGAACAAAAGCTAGACCTTGACTGAAGCGATGACACACAGAGAGATCTCGTCTCGGTGTACTGTACTGTAGTAGGTTGTTTTACGTCGGTTTTCCAGTCCTGGAAGAAAACAGGTCTGATATCGCCGACGTCTCGGTGTCTTTTCTTCCCTCCCTTTTTATGTTCTCTTTGTTGTACATGAACCGGAAATCGCCCACGTTACTTTTAAAAAGTTGTCATCGGAAGTTTAAGGGACAAAACATTAAAATTATAAGGATCACTGGTACGTGACAAAATGACGGAAATTCGATTTACTTGAAATAAAATAGGAATTTGACATCAGACTGAAGCTTCAGACATACTTTTTTGGTTTTACTGAATTAATATCCAACATCCTTTTAAACACCGGTAAATATAGCGTGCTCTTTACTGGTTGTACACCTTTAATGACTTGCTGGATTTACTCACGCATGATGACGGAAGCTGTCACATACAAGTGCTAACTATTTAGTACGTGCTCAGTAAAAAATGAGACACGATTTAAAAAAACAAACATATGCCGAAGTTTCTTCAGCCTATGAGGAACATAGAAAAAGCAGTGAATGTGTACATAATTCACTGTAGTGCATGTATCAGTAGGTGTAAGCACCCCTGTATCAATGTGTGACAAAATGGCGTCGTGAAATACACGCATTTTCTTCACTTTTTGTCTTATAACTAAAGAATAACACGATCTAGGGAAAATTGCTTTTGAGACATGTTTATTTATTCACTTTACTTTCTTTTTATAACATTTGCAGTGCTATATGGTGAAAGTATCAAACGATAGACTTCTTTCACACAGTATGGATATCAGCACGTTTTGAGACTGAGCCGAATATGCACAAAAAAAAAGGCCACAAACCATAGTTACACAGCGGGGATTCCCGTCAGGGTCCGTCCTCTTGCCCCCGAGATAACCTGGCAGCTCAGCCTCGTCGATATACTTGAGTAAAGTACGGGAAAAATCCGCTGGTTGAGAACAGAACAAAAAAGTTTTAGAATCATATCGAAGTTCGAAGCCCTCATCTTAACTGTCTTCTAATTTTTCTAAGTTTCTTATCTAGATCTAGATCTAGGTAGGAAGCTATTTGCTATTTCTGTGTCTTTTCAAACTTTGAAATTCGAACCGGTATCATCAGCGCAATTTCACGAACATGCAATTGTAATGATTGGTGCCCCATTCATTCCTTTTCAGTTCAACCCAAAGTGAGCTGTCAAAGTAAATACCGTATTTAGAAGGACCTGATATATTTAACTGATTTAACACAAAACACATGTTAAAATAAATGGCGCTTAAGGGAATTTTGACTGAAACAAATCAGCCTACACCTCAGTATTATGAAACTTTCTACTGGAGAGTAATATTATCTCATGCCTTGGCTCGATGGTAAGGCTTATTACAGCTGGCCATCCTCGTTGCATTCCATTAGGAGAGCAGCCTACTTACATCCAAGTACGTGAATCTTGTCCTTAGTGGCTTCACTGATGAGCGGCCGACAGATCTTGTACAGCAAAGGGAAGATTCTGGGGACTATAGCATGGACATGAACACATGGCAGAGTGGCTGTAGATTTTTACCCTCATTTGTTGTTTGATGCCTTGTACATCATTTCACACTAAAACTGTAAGTGTAGAGACAGTGTTTGATGCCTTGTACATCATTTCACTCTAAAACTGCAAGTGTAGAAACAGTATTTGATGCCTTGTACATCATTTCACACTAAAACTGCAAGTGTAGAGACAGTGTGCAGTGTTAAAGTGTAGACCAAGGTATCCGACTTAGTATCTTGTTCACATCACAGCAGCAGGAACACAAACTACCTAGGGAGATCCACATCAACATACCTAGGGAGATCCACGTAACCTAATACGAACGAATGGACATTCAAGTGAACGTGAGCAATTGTTTTCTCGGGGAGAGATAGATCTAAGCTTAATAAAGAGAACAAGTTGCGTTGGTTTTGACTGATTCTTTTACAGTGATCCGAACTCAAGCCATCTGTGTCGAAGTCGTGGCTCTTTCAGTGAATAAACTAAATAACACCATTGTTTGCACTCGCACTTCGAAGACGTGCGCTTTTAATTCAATGAAAGAATACATAACTAGTCTGGGATAGCTTGTTAATCAGAAGACCCTAAGTCCCACATGAAGTCCTTGTTTGACCCATTTCCTTTCACTTCATCATGGACAGCGAGTTGTGCATCTTTATGGACAGCCGTGTTTGTGGCGGGGGTGTCGTCATTAGAAGCTATGCATTTCATCAACTGATCACCAATTGATCACCACGAAATAAGGGACTTCTACTTCTGTGTCTGCAATGATCATTGTCTGTTTTATCCAGCGCTCTCATAGAAAGACGGGGAAAAGGTATGAACATGTGCGAGAATCAGACATTGAAATTTACCATTGACGACAAACATTCTCTTCAACATCTCTGGGTAGTTGTCTTCCAGGACCTTCACTAAGTGAATGTACATCTGTAAGCCTGAAATACAGGAAAGTTGTCGTCATATAGGTATTGGGCAGGAACTGCAGATGAATTGAATATTTTATAAAGATCATGAGAGAGGTCGAAGATGCGTTAAGCCTGACAATAGTATAATTAACTATGCTTAGTTGTGTATGGTCTTGTCAGTCTGATACGTTTGGATGATTAAGTTGATTTAGTAGGTAGCGATTTGCTTGGCATTTCATTAAATTTAAATTCCTATAATTTCTGTGTGAATTTACCTGGCCTCCACAGCATCTTGGTGGACACACTTTCCATGTCAAAGATGACGGTCAGTCCATCCACTCGTCTGTTTAGCTGTACGAGAAGGATACAATTGACATTAACAATCATTGGCAATCATTAATTAAGCGAGCATTCTCCATTTTCATCTTCTTTATCGTCTCCCTCAATTCCTCGCCTCTCTCTCTCTCTCTCTCTCTCTCTCTCTCTCTCTCTCTCTCTCTCTCTCTCTCTCTCTCTCTCTCTCTCTC
>JBDFRD010169099.1:0-12159 GCA_039654405.1 Bullina lineata | reverse complement strand
GAGAGAGAGAGAGAGAGAGAGAGAGAGAGAGAGAGAGAGAGAGAGAGAGAGAGAGAGAGAAAGAGAGAGAGAGTTAGAGGGAATGTAGAGATAACGAGATACATGCATGAGTATAAGATGTTTTTTTAATGGGATTTCATAAACATTGTTGGGACTATCAGTCAATTTGCCGAAGAAACCATGAATTAACTGTAATTGCAGGGTTGCCACGGTCGCCCGGGAGAAAAGTGTGATATAATAAATACCTTCGTCTACATTCATACTAGCCACGGTTTTTCGGCGGTTTTGCAAAACCGACGCAAAGTGTACATGTCATGTGTCTGATCACTGATAGGCGCACTGATAATACGCACTTCATGGAAACATTCGGTTGAAAAACTCAAGAATAGTACAGCACATGTAGAAAATTGGGCCTACATTGTAAATTTAACAACCCTTTAACTTTAACTGCCAGTTACAATGTAGGCCTACATGTATCTGTTGTTGTTTTTCAACTTGACACGGTGACAATAACTTCAATAACTTGAAAGAAAACTATTTTAGAGTTCTTGTTAATTTTGGTGTGGGAAAGGGATCTACATTGTATTTAATACATGTATTAAATGTTAAAGTAAGACTGAAAATAGGATCTAGCTAGCAAAGTAATACATACACATCGGCGGCTTGCTCCATGACTCCTGTAACTTACATTTTGCAAACTTTACAAGAGAGACAAAAAACTTTCCCATTTTTTTTTTGTGAAGTAAGATGGTGTAGTGAGTTAGAAAATAGAATATATACACTGTACATCCCTAAAAGTAGTAAAAGACCTTTGCATGCATGCAAGTAATGTACTGTACGTCTACGTTTAGTACAAACTGTTTAAGAGCTAAATTTGATGGTTACAGGCATTTAGTAGGAAAAAAATTTTCTGTGCAAGACTCCTGTATAGTGTCATCGTTACAGACACAAGATGTGGCCCATGCCCATGCTAATGGAAGGTTGATTTACTAAACAACATCGGTACGTGCAACTGTCAATACACGGTACATGTAATGTGTTTGTGACATGTGCGGATGTAAACCCCTGTAACTTTTTTTACAGGGTAATTGCAGAACTGAAACGCTGTGCATTATGCTTATTATTGGGCGTCTGATACATGTACACTGTATTTTGACACAAGAAGCGCCAGGGCCATAACGCAAGAAAATGCAAAAAAGCGAGTTTTGGCCAAAATGTCAGTTACAGGAGTCTTGCAGCAAGCCGTCGACATGTCATGTAGTAATACCAGAGGAATCGTAACTCAGAAAATTGTTGCCGTACACTCCTTCATATCTGCAGGACACTGACGTGATACTCCCAATGCTTTGCTGATGCGTCCATGTATTCTGATGCAAAAAGGACAAATTGAATTTTGTTGGGTCCCAAACGAGAGGCCAAAGGGCCCTACACACTTATCATTCCAACCAACATTGGTTCATCTTTCTTTCCATTGGTTCAACTGTGGCACGTCAACCCATCAGTTAACGGGTAAGCGTGCTATCCACACTATACGTGTAACATGCCAACCTGTCAGATGACGGAGGCAAACTGGGACTACAAAAAATATATGTACAAGCACGAGTGTTGTGTATTTTTTAAAAAGCAATAAATCGGGGAATCTACGCGTAGACTGCTAATTTTAATACATGTATAATTTTTTTTTAAATGTTGATTTAAAAAATTTAAGTTTTGAAAAGATTCGACCAAGATTAAAAAAAAATTCATACAGCCTCATGACTGGGAAACTTGACCTCAATCTCCTTTTAATCTGATTTGAATGTGTACAACAGGTAGACCTAGATGTATTTCAATTTCATGAATTCTAGCCAATTATGGGTCAATCCATGTGTACATGTACAAATGTGTGTCATGTGTAGGCTACTTGTTTTCGGCCATTACAATAGTACAGTATGATAGTGATAGAAACATGATTTATAGTATGTTGATGTTTGACAACGAGAGTATGAGATCTCATATTTCTCGAGGACCCATAATTTTATTTTTCGCAGACTCGACTCAAACGAACCTGTATTATTATTATTATCCAGAATTTTTAAGAGCCCGAATTTTATGTTTTCAAAATCCACTTTCCAGACTAAGAATGAGAATGTCATCTGGACGCTGAAAAATGGATTTTTCGTCCCATAACAGACGCTAATTGGTTGTAACATATTCCCGAGGGGGAGAGCACCTACACCCTAAACAGATCAGTGGCATGTCATGGGCCAATCATCTATGCTTCACACTATTGAAACCTGGAAGAGCTCTAGCTCTTTAAATTTAGAAGTGTTTAAATCGTGTGCGCATAACTTCATTTCCTTTGGTTTGTCAGCCAGCTAGATTCTAGCTTTGAAATTGAAAACCATATTCACATTCACAACTAAAACTAAAAACCACCCCCCATCCAAACAGGAAATTACACAAACAAAAACAAACACACACCACTTCCAAGAGACAAAACTCATTTTATGAAATAAAAAGGCAGAAGAGAATGTTTTGTTATTTAATCTTTAATGACAAACTAAACATTTAGGCATCTTCCTTATCTCCCTTGGTGGCCCTGGTGTAGATCATCTGTGAGCTGTGCTTGGAGACCAGGCGAATGAGACCTGAGGGGAGAAAACAAGATGTATGTATCAAACTCACTGGCCGAACAGAGCACTGGACTCCTAATCCATGGGTCCAGGGTTCGAATCCTGGAGGTGACTGTTTTGTGTCCTGTGTAGGAGATGAAGTAAAAATCATCTGTTCCGCTTCATGCTACCGAAAGTGGGATAAGCTCCGGCTCTATGAGCCTCATGGCCTTGAAGGAACTTTACTTACTTATATCAACTCAATGCCTATCTTTGCAGAATATGCTGCTGTAAACATAGATCTACTGATAGTGTGCCTTTGTGGTTGGAAAATACATACTGAAACGTGTGAAAAAGGTATGACTGACTATTATAAACCGCATTTATTTTTATAAATCCACAGAATAAAGCAAACTCAAATGGGACGACATGAACAAAAGCTGAAAAAAAATCAAAATTTTATACCCCTGTACTTCAGTCTTTTTCCATGGTCCAGAGTCATATTCGACAATTACAATGTACACTTCTGTTTAAATTGTTTACAAAATAGGCTCTAGTTACTCTTTTTGTCAAAATGCAACTTTCCATTTAGCACTGTTTATATTGTGTACATGTAAAATTACGAGTGTAAACAACTTCATAAACATTAGTACCGCTGAATTTTTCAGATTAGAAGAAAGTCTTTGAAAATATCAACAGTCAGTGTTAAGGGGGACAAAAAAAGAAGTAGAATACTCAATTGAAAACTCCCAAAACATCTTCAAATTTATAAATGAGTCCGTTTTCAAAAGAATTAGGATACAGGATGTGCATGTTTTGTGTCCCTGACTTTTTGGGTCTTCCTACCTTACAGCACTATCAATGTCTCACAGACTACGCTAAAAGGCCCAAGTAAATACATAGCTTTTACTTTGTCTGCCAACCACGTGGTTCGGTTACATTAAACCATTGAAAAGTGTGCATTGTTGTATAGACCTGCCGTGCAGACCTAAATTTAGGACCATAGTCCTTCCCCTTCTACTCCATTACCGGAAGTTTAAATCTAAGGTTAGCCGTCTACCCGGAATAACCGTAGTACTGCCCAACTACGCAAATGAGTCGAAACAAAAAAAAAGGCAAAAAATATTACAACAAACATTGAATTCTCCAATTTTCTTTGTATGTATCCCAAAAGGAGAATTAAAAAATATCATTTGGTGCAATTGTCCCACCCCCACGTGTATACATTTGAAAAATCTTCCCTGGCACTCTGGCACATTCCATTGGTCAGTACTAGGGTCAAAGAGGAAATATGCACACAAAAAGCCTCTACAACCATCAAATTTAAATGCTACATAGTCTTTGCAAGCTTATTTAAAAAATATTTGAAATCTGATAATTAGAGGAAAAGCAAATCAGTATGTAGATCTAGATTCAACTTGACAATTATTGCATTTCCACGTAAACTGTGTGATAAGGGACATCTGTCAACAATCATCTAAATTCATAAAAATTGCAATAAAGAATTACCTTGCTCAGTCTAAATCTAATCTCACAACATGAGAAATTGTTCGTCAGTAATTAATGACACGTCCCACAAGATCTACCACATCAATTATTGACCCTCTTATTCTCTTATTTCATAACAATAGTTGCGGCATGCCGCATATTTTGTTTTGGAGACGGAGTAATGAAAATGGGTGAATTTATACTAAGTTACCATTTATTATTTTTTCACAGCTAAGAAATAAGAATGGAGAGTAAAGTAAGAGGCATTTCTTTTCTATTGGTACTGAATGTGACAGAGACCGGCGATTCAGAAGAAAGTCACAACTGAGGAGATAGCGGAAATTAATTTTTATTGAAGAAAATAGTAAGGTTTATTCTAATCAGAATCATATTATCAAACGAAAGTCACGAAACTCACCTTTAGAGTGAAGTTCCCTCAAGGCTTGCTTTGCAAGTGACCCCCTGACCTTTAACCTCTCAGAAACGACTGACGGGGTGATGAGTTTGTAGCTGGGCACCTCTTTGTACAGTTTGTCGTAGGTGGCGTTGTCAAACAGGATCAGGTTGTTCAACTTGTCGCGGACTTTTCCCTTTGACCACTTCTGTTCTCCACAAAGACAGAAAAAAAAAAGAAGGGACTTAGATATGAGGACACAGACAACCTGTAAACAGATGACAAGATCATGTTCTTCCACAAAGAACACTGAACTGTCCTGGATTTAAATAACTACCAGAAAAGCTGATATGTTCAAGCGCCATTATGTGAGAAGAGAGTTAAAAAAAAAAAAAAAGGTTGGTTCAAGAACAACTCCAGCGAGGGCACAGCACAGATGCAAACATACAATCTTACCAATCTAACAATTGGAAGTTCAGTAGACAATGTTAATACATCAACAAAAGGATTAGAATTATTTTGAGATCATAACCTAATAATAAGGATCACAAGCAAAGAACAAATACTAATTGATTATATTAGTTAATCACAGAGTAGCTTTACAGAATATCTTAGAAAGTTTTTTATCATAACAAACCTTCTTCTTAGCTTTGCCTCCGGACCCCTCCTTTTTGGGCTTTCCGGCAGCAGACTTTCCCTTGGATCCGGCCTTTGGATCTGGTTTTTTAGCTCCCTATGACATAAAAAATAAAACTATTATATAGACAATTCAACTTATATATAATATATAAATTCGAGAAAAGAAAGCCGTAAAGCTAAAACATTCACCAGCATATAGAATTTGGTGACAAACTACTGCTAGACTCCACAGCACAGCTTACAATTTTCTCAGATTAAACGTGTGTTTTTTTAAGCCATAGGAATCCTTACAATGGTCTAGACCTAACACAAGTAGTAGAATTAATATTATTACTTGCAAAGCTAGTTTGTTGTACAATCTAGTCATAATAGCACCGGAGGTTTTATGAACAAGGGTTGTGTGGAGTAACGTTTTACATTTTTATTATAACCCTTCTTATTGTGAATCTACAGACAGGCTAATTCAGTTGTATCGTAAACTGGTGAGATTTATCATTCTTATTCAGTCATGTTTATGACGACAAGCTGTTAAATTTAAGGTTTTCACTACAATAATATTTAATTTCAAAAGATAAAAAGTTAAAAATACAGTCCAGGACGGAAACCTGAACTCGTCGGGGATTGGAAATAGTGTTCAAGCTATCCGTAATTGTTATTTCCGCGAAGACACGTGTAATATAAGAAATAAAGAAAAGAAGAAAACAAAACAAGGGAGGTTACTGAACATGGCCCGGGCTTGTTGGAACCAAACAAACAAAGCCTTCTCACTAGCATCCTTTACAGTGCGTTACTTCTTTCTGTTCGGTTGGCTTCCGTCGATTATACGGTTGATTTTGTCCAGATTTTTTTCAAACCGTCTCCAAATTTCAGTTTTGCTATGTGTTTTTGATCGACAAGAGCTACAATCTCACGTTTCTTGGAAGGATTTCCGAACGCGGTCTCGTACCCCAAGAACTAAAGAAGGCTTTCTTTGATGGGGTAGGACAAAAAAGAGGGGCCTTACCCTAACCCTTGAACTTGAATTCTTGCAATGCCACCGCGTTCGGAAAACCTCCCCGTTTCTTTTCTAACGTTAGTTTATAATTTTCTTTTTTGCCATGGTGGAGTGGACATGTGATGAATCGTCGATATTACTTGTGAGCAATAAGTCGTGTGATACAGTGTGAAAGTAGGCTCACTTCTGCGCATTACACTGGCTAGGCCAATAAAAGATGTCTCACAATGCCGCACCGCATTCACGTCTACCCCCTACCCGCTCCAAGCCAAGCTGTCATGAGTCTGATATCAGTATCAATCACTAATGTCAGGGAAAGACTGATGAGATCCCCTTTTGTAAAACAATCGCTGGACCAGCCGACCAGCGAAGCAGCGGAAAAGTGCGAACTCCACAGTTGCGTGGCCAGTGGTTATTAAGGGAAAGGAAATGTATTCATCCTCGGCCCGCTGAGAGCGAACAACAGCGCATACAGCCTCGACCTATGCCAAAACCGGAAGTTGAAAGGCTGTATTCCGAACCAAGGACCAAAACAGAATGATAAAATTGCAGCTGATTGTGTCCATATAATACAAACAGTAGGCCTATATCAGCCAGAACATTGTTTGACAATTAGATTCCTGCCGTAAATCGGCTGAAGATCTATTTGCATAGCCTTAGACACCACAGGTCGGGGACCTAGGCTACTCGCCAGCACTCATAACTGCATGATGTGAGTTCTTTTATAGTTTTATTTCATAGGCCTAGCTCATACTCATAGGCTAGATCTAGTCTACTTGTAACAAAATTTCTAAATTGATGAGTAGGCTACTGTCTCAATCTAGATTTTAGTCCTATGATTTAAAAATGTATAGATCTTAAGCGAAATATTTGCGTTGCGATAGTTTCCAATGCATGCCAAGCTCTTGAATTTATTTGCGCTTTCTTCGGTCACAACTGAACTGAAGTGACAGAGACATGCATGGTTTATTGATTGAATGACTTTCACTTTCTGGATTTTGTGGAAGTGAAGTCTTAGACTATATGGATCAACAGATAAAATTAAAAATATTAACAACGTTCAGTAATAGAATTTAACTTTACAAAAGAATCAGCTAAACCCAAGAAGTAAAGGTAAAGCTAACTGACTTATTGAGCGAGCAATCACCTGTCCGCCATTTTACTGTGTTGACCATGCCATGTGTGCGTTTCTAAATTTATTTCATTATCTTCGTAATTTAGTTACAAACAATTCAAATTAATGGACACAAATTAAGCGTAAATGTTTATGTTTAAAAATGGCTTCGTCCAGTTAAAGAAACAATGTACTTTTAGCACAATTAAAAGTAAATGCAAACTAATTATTCTTCTGTAAAATGTATACGGACCATGTTGGAAGGCTTGCTTGGTAAAAAGGAGGAAGCGGAAGTTGAAATGATAGAGGGCGCACGAGGTCCTTAGACATTAAACAATATTTAATTTTTATTAAATTGGCAAAAAGAAAACATAAACACAAATTAAAATGTTAATAATTAATAATTAAACAAAGTAAAAATGTATATTATACTAAATTTGGTGTAAGTAGTTGAAAAACTACAAATATTAATATTGTTAAACCTCTATGATGCGCATGAGTGTTGCGCAGTAAATTGTAAACAATGGGAAAAGAAGGAACAGCTGAGAGATTATTCTGTTACAGATTTATGCCTGTTCAGTTTTGAAGTCTCGTGACGATTTGGTGAAGCTAGGGTGAAAGATTTCCATTATATCAAATGTAAATGAACCAAAATTTGCTCTTTTTGCAAATTTGAACACTTGTATAATGACGTAAGTGAAATAATCTTTCCAGTTTGGTTTTAGTTCAGTTCATACAAAATCACTAGAGAATCTATAAACTAGAATCCAGAATCATAACACACATAGGCCTATCTAGAATCTAGCCTAAAAAAACGATGATACACTAATCATGACTAATGATAGATCTAGATTCTAGGTCAACTGGGTTCAGTTCAGTTATTACAACCTTTTTAAAACACACTTTTGTAGATATCTCTGCTTATACTTAGCCTATAGCTTGCAGTGGCACACAGATTCTATCCTTTACCAAGGGAAGGATTATTATAATAATATTATAGTACGTGCCTAACAGACTGAGCGGTTATCTCAGGGAACAGCATCATTGACGTTTTCGATTATAAAACATGGAATAAATGCAGTATCGCTGGCTCCACCGAGCACAACCACAAATAGCTTGAGATAGAGGCTCTGGTGTATCCCACCTCTCTTTTCACAGGCCGCCCTGACTGCTGACGGCAGTGCTATTCGCTGAAGGGCAGAGCACACATGTAAGGAGTACAATAATATTACATAGGCCTATGTTATGTTATGACGAAATGAGGAGACTGAAAGGGCTACCTACCTTTAGTGGGGAGAGACCTGTGAGTTCCATTCAGCCCGCACATTTCGTCTATGAGGAGTGTTGATTTGGTTATTTAATATCTTTTTTCCAGTCCTGTAAGTGATCAGGTCTGATATTGTCGAGGTGTAGTCTCAGACAGCAGACAGCGTCTGTCACTCTTATACATACTTGAGGAATAGCACCAACAATTTGTCTATGGCATCCTCATAACTTTCCTCCCCCCCATAAGACCAAGCCCCTTTTCCCTTGTAATGTAGCCTCAAAAGAGATCCCATTTCTCAGTGAGACACTAGATATATCCCTGCGGCCGCATGAGCATCTCTCACCATTATATACTCAGGGAATAGCATCGCTATTGTTAATGACCACATTCTCTGACCATCCTGCCATGTTTTCTCATGATTTCTTTCCCCGGAGCACAGTGTGGCTAACCCTAACCCAGACCGTCACTCTTATTGTCCTCAAGTAATAGCACCGCTGTTGTTCATAGTCTTTATAAGCCCCTCCCCCTTTTTTTCATTGATGCGGTGCTTTCCCCTGAGTAACAGGACTTGCGACTTGCGCAGGAAAAGAGAGAAGAGGGGTGGAGGGGAGGTACTTGTGGCTGCGCAAACTGCACTTTCATTATTTTCGAATACGTCAGCAGTGCTGTTCCCTGAGATAACGGACCATGCACATGTAAATAGGACATTCATTAGCTTCTAGGATAAATTTAAATAAAAAAGGGGGAGAATTTATTCATTTCTCATCCTCACTATACTATACAGACTGTCCCATAGCAGGCTACTGTTCACATGAAATTGATGAAGCTTCTCGGGCTAACAAGGAATTGATGCAACATTGGCACAATTAGTTATGGATAGGTTAGTGTGAAGTGCTGTGTATCCACATATAAGAGTGTGGTATTCAATATTTATTATCCATATACCTGCCTAAATCAGAAGAGTGTGCCTAGACAGCAGGAACGCAATATGTACAATATTGGAATGAAGGAAGTAGATCTAGAGCTAGTCTTAAAGTAAGTAAAGATTAGAGACCAAAAAAGATAATGGAAACTGAATTTCTATTCCACAGTGTAATCAGGCCATAGAGATAAATATTAGTATTTTCAACTCAAAACTTCTTGTCGGACTGAAAATGACAACCCTGCACCTCTTCATTGAGGACATCTGCTGCGGTGTGAAAGACTGTTTGAGTGGCTGGTATGTTGCCGTCAAATGTTGGAGAGTCGAGGCAGAAAAAGCAAAGAAGAAAAAACTCCAAGCTTCTCCTCAAAGCCAATCCAACAAGAGCAGACGGGAGGTTGTTAAGCAAAGAGATGGGTACGGTGTGCTGTAGTGTTATTTAATTTTTCTCGTAATGAGATTTCCCCTGAAAATAAATTTTGATGGTTTTTAAATTTATTAACTCTTGAGGGAGCCATGCCAGTCTGCTACTTCCCTTCTTAGTCTTTTCTGAAACCAACAAACATGTTTTTCAGTTTTTAGTCTATTGTGTGTAGAAGACGTATATTATGAAACTTTTTTTGTTTGTTCTTAAACGTAATGAAGAAGAAAGTAATTTGGCATCATATATTTTGCTTCGTTTATGGAAACTTGCATGAAATACACGTTCTGGATCCTTAGGTCTAAAAGTCCTCGAATGAGCTTAACTACTCCTACTCCATGTCACAGCAGTAATACCACATCAGTAGAAAGACATAACATGAGCTTGAATACCATTTGATATTTTAATCCCATTGTCCTTTTTTTTTATATACAGAAATTTATTAGAAATCATCTGGAACATGGTGACAACAGCAGCCGTTGCCTTGTTGGTGAGTTTTATTTTCATCCGCTCTGCGCACTTTGTTCTGCTTCTGTCTGGTAGACAAAATAATGTGTATATTTGTAATTTTATTCATGGATGTGCTGTTTAAAGTAAAAAGTGAAAAATTTGTTCACATAAAAGTAAAAGAATATCTTTAAAACTACTGCTGCAATGTTCATCTTGTTATCAGTTGTAAAAGTTATTGGACTGGAGTTAGGTTTTGTGAGTAACAATGTCGAATTGTATGGGAGATCAAGTTAGTTGTTATGATAAGGTAGTGGAAAATGTTTTTTCACTTATCACAATATTTTACTCTGTTCTCAGATAACCTTTGCCATCCAGATGGGATGCTCTGCTTTAGGATCTCTGCTGGGTAAAGTAGCATTATTAATTCTTGAACATTCACTGGGAAAGAGCACAGTTTTGTGGCTGTGTAATTTGCTGTCTGTTTTTAGAAAATAATATTTAATATAATTAATGTATTTAAGATTTTTTTACTTAAACAAGCATAATTCCCCGTTCTACAAATGGAACGGATGCGTACATTGATGGATTGACAGTTGCGCACCCGTGAGTTGGTGCATCGCTACGAGCCCTTTCCAACGGAAGTAAAGATCTACTTGTAAAATAAAAAAAAGGATTCAAGTCAAGCATGGTTTACAATAATACATGGAAGAAATCGAAAATGGCATGCCTTATTACAGTAAATACACATAGACATTTCATTATTGTAATTATTATACTATCCTAGAATGTAATTCAGATCGAGACGAATATTTTGAGCTATCAACAGTCAAAATCGGTTCAGTAATTAAGTCTGTCGCTGCAACAGAAAATAAGCCAATTTTTTTTTATAATTCTTACTTAAATGTGAAACTGTTATCATTACTACAAAATATAAATTATGTTTAAACTATCCAATAGATATATATTGCAAGTCAAATTCTGTCAGCCTGTACTACTTATCCAGGTTAACTTTATGACAGTCTCTAAGTTTTTGGTGAATTTTTAGTCATGGAAATAATGTACAAAACAGGCTAGAAATCTTTTGTTTCAGCCCCTGAAGACAGTAATGCTGAGCGTCATTTTGTCTCCATATTCTTGGGAATAGCTCCTTTTATGTGTATTTAAGTCTGAGAAATCTTTTAGGCGGTTAGAGATACCATGATGGCAACCTGATTGATTTAAACCTGAAGTCAATAATGTTGACTGTACTGGCACAAGTGAATGCTAATCATGTTGAGGTGAGGAAGTACATTATAAAAAGATAATCATATTGTCAGTGAAAGTCTCTTATTCTTAACTGGTAAGTCAGCTATTTTTTTTCTGATGATATTGTAGACTTTTACTCACTCATCGACACCTCCTGGCCGACAAGTTTCCTCCAGCCATATCTGTCCTGGGCCAGTCTCTACAGCTGTCCCCAGATATGTAGCTCATCTTTTTGGGATACTGTAAACCTTGAAGAAATATTTTTACAACTTACAGGTCCGCGCTTTGAGAGGGGCATGGAGGTTGCGGAGTGGCTGTTGAGTTTCCTGTGGTGGATTCCAAGTATGGTGGTCATCAAACTGACAAGCATCATCAGTAATAATGTGAGTAAGGGTTTGGGTTGGATCCGTGCATGCTGAAGGGAAGCTAGAAATTTAGCAAGTTCGCCCCACACAATTGATAATAGCTGTCCTGAAGTAGCAACACTGAAGACAAGCAAAATGTGTTACTCTGTTACTTTCTGACAGTTATTATTGATTGCATGGCTTACTTTCTGTGGAGTAGGGTTACTTTGAAAGTGCATGTGGGGGGGGGGGGGGGGGGGGGGGGTGAGGAAGAAGTGGAAAGTGAA
>JBDFRD010168988.1:0-12161 GCA_039654405.1 Bullina lineata | reverse complement strand
CCCCCAATTTCAATTTCTTAAATGAATCATTCTGAAAGAAAAAATATATAAAACAAGTTTCTTACAGAACGAGGCTTCCCAATTCCCTTTGCACTTGTACACACATAGCTCGTCAGGAATCCAACATCACAAAGCAGAATAGTTCGCCCTTTTATTGGCTGCACATTGTGGACAGTTGCTATCTTCACAGCTGTATCGACTGCTTTTCGATAACGCTGGATCAGCGCATGGTCATAGAGCACCTCTCTGCAAGGACAAGTGAAAAGAAAGCATAAATCACTGAGGACCAACTCGTTTACATTGATGATTCTTAAACTGTGAGCCTACTTATCACATAGCAATAACTAGGGGAGTGAGGATGTGAGTCTCAACCAAGGCAAAAATACTAACTAAAACACTGTGAGCCAACACTTATAATCAAACACAAAATCTGAGCCAAAATGGATCGAAACCTATGTCAAACTCTACAAAAAAGGAAAAGGAAATTCCATTCAAGGACAGTCTACAAATAAGATTAGATCTAAGCTTCGGCTTCGTCCCGGCTTCCAAAAAATACATGCGTCATTTTTTTTAAAATCCTTCCATCATGAAGGTGAAGATTATTATCTATACTTCATTTCAAAAATATACCAATAAGAATAACTGAAGATTTGTTGACACAGCAGGAGAGGTTAACAACACGCATCTGGTTTCAGGCCCAGCAACACATTTTGACACACTGGTCTTTAATAGTATTTTGGTGCATCAGTAAAGAAAGATTTACACACAAACTACAAGAGCAAACAGACAGAAAAAAAAACTGGTATAAACATTCCTTCAAGTATAATGGAGCAAGGAAAAAAAAAAAAAAAGAGGCAACAAAAGGATGAATTCAGATGAGTACTTACCTCACTCCCTCACTTGCATCTTTCTTGGCCTTGCGAAGCATCCACCAAGGAGAAGCCTCCGTTAGAGGTCTAACTCCTCTTCTTCTGCTTCCTACACCTCTTCCTCCTCTGCTTCCTACACCTCCTCTTCCTCCTCTGCCTCTGGAACTGAACTTGGCAACTCCACCCCTGCCTCTCCTAGCTAAAAAATGAGACTTTATTTTATCTGGACAATCATTTTTCTGACTACAAGAGGACAAAACACAGTGTCATAACCTTGTAAAAAAAACCAACGTTATTTTGATCATCTTCAAACAACTTTGACAGGGGTATTACAAGTATGATTACATTCAGAATCACACTGACATAATGAGGAGTAACATAATTGTACTAACTTTCATTACTGCTCTGACAGGAGTAAGAAGTAAAAAAAAAAAAAGAGGAAGAAGAGAAAGAAGGGAGTATCACTCAAAAACATAAACTGATATTGTATTATTTGTTTTATCGTAAGTTTAAGAAACACTGCTAGAACAATTAAATTAATTCGATCTTACTACTATTTCAAAAATGTAAAGAGTATATATTGTATTCAAGAAATGCCTCTCGGAGAAAACTGACCTGTCACAGCTGCTGCCTTCTCCGCAGCTTCGATGATTTCTGCTTCTATAAGGGAAAATTTTTAAAAAAGAAACCATTATCTCAGAAATACCCTGATCATTGCAGTTTCCTTATTTTACCAACACTGTGAATCTTAATATGATTTTCGTCGTCGTAAGAACAATTCAAGGCCATTACTTTTAAAACACTTTTTTTTAGCACCAAAAGATAAATCAATGTCACTGATAAAAGTCATTTTATATCACCTGTTCCAAGTAACAATTGACAAATTTACCACACCTTCAAGTACAACAAAAACATAAATGTATCAAATTTGACAAACAATCACAGTATTTTGAAAACTATAGGTTTTTTTTATTTATAAATAAAAATAAGCATGCTTACGATTATTTTCATATGCCTCATCTAGTTCTTTCAATACCACGTAGGCTGAAAAAAATCTGAATGGAAACTGCTTGCTGTTCACAACAGATCTCTGCAAATATGAAAAATGTATAATTAAATAACATTTTTCTGCATTTATAAAAAAAAATTCATCATACACAAAGTTTTTGACCTTAATCAAATGTATAAAATAATTTTTTTTTAAAGAGGGCAATTTAACAACTTTTATCAGACAATATCAAGTAACGATGAGGAAGCCATTTAAGAAACTAAAATAAGAGCCGTAAATCTACAGTCAGCAGACACACTATTCACTATACTGTAAGTACATTTTCATTTAGCAACTGTTTCTTCCAACAAACTAAATCACTTGAAGCGAAAATGATATTGGTTAAGTTAGAACTGTATAGAATAATACATAATAATATTTATGATGTAATTTTCTACATTCCCATTTTCAGAAGGTTGTCAATTATTAACAAGATTTAGTAATGAAAACAACATATGCAATATAGATTACACTGTAACAAGATTAATACCTGATCACATAAGCGCCGAAGGACAAAATTATGATGCTTGGGAGAAATGCCTGCCTTAATCAGATTACGCAGGTTTCTCAGCATGGCCATGAAGGGGAGCTTTTTATGATCTGCCAATGAAAATAAAGAGAAATTTTTCACATTATTAAATATTTGAAACAATGAACGAGAACTTTACTGTGTTCTCTTAAGGTAAAAATGGTCCGTTTATTTTTTTTTTATTTTATGTCAGGCAAGCTCATGACTTTCACTCATCAGAATGGCACATCCTCAGAAAATAATTTTCTGCTGTAAGTAATACAGATCAGTTTCTCCAAGAAAGGAAATATGAAGACAACAGTCAATGTGTGCAAGATTATTTCCACACATTATACTTTCAATATAATGAAATTATATAATGAAAGCAAAATTTTGCTCTAGTAAAATTCCAAGTTCATCAAAAAGAGAAAAGAGTTTTTTTAAGTAAGGCTGAAGAAAAATTGCAATGAATTAGAAGTTAGTACTGTACCAATGAGATCCTCCCAGGTTTGGGCTTTATTTCCTTTAAGAGAGACTTGCGTCTCCCAGGTCTCTGGCACAGGAAGTTTCATTCTCTTGCCAGCTTTCTCCTCATTCCAGGTTCCTGGCAGCTTTGTGGCATAGAAGTCTTCCAAGCTCGACGGGTACCTAAAGTAATGACACTGAGTTAGTTTACTTCTTTGTAAATGATATCTGTGAAAGAGAATTTTAAGTTAATCACTTGAGTTTACACATAAGTAATAAAGCAATTTCAAGGAACTGTAATAGACAGAATTAAGAACCTGGTTTCAAGAGGCTTCAACTTGTAATGCACTTTGGAATGGAACCTGTTCACAGCTCAGCTGTTAATACAAAGGTGTTTTCAGGGCCATATAGACTAATATATTTCATTATCAAAGTTTTGTGGTATAAATTGCTGTTAAAGAAATAATCATAACCTCTTGTAATGTAATCACATTTTCCTACAACATAGGACAGTAACATCATGGCCAAACAGTCAGGTTGTTGGACTTAACAATAGAGGGTTGTAGCTTTGAATCCTCGCTTCTGCAGGCAGCAATTATGTCCTTTGGAAAGAAACTTTATACAATGTTTTTTCCTTTCTGCACCAAGATGTGAAATTGGTATGTGCATACTATGCCTAGGAAATAAACCGAGTGCCTGACAAGGATATGATCTAATATCATCTTTTCTGCTTCACGTCACCGAAACCAATTTTGAAAGACCATACAGGGGTTGTCACAATCTCTCAAGTTTTGCAGAGTTAAAACAGTTCAAAAACTTAACTTATATTGATGTTTTAACTTTTTCAGAATGACGAATGATTCCAAGTGCACTTGAGGTAGACCTATCTTGTCAAAACATGGTCACATTTAAGAAGTGATCTTAAGAAACTGAACAATATTTAATCTTATACTGCAGTAGTTATGAATATTTGCACAAATTTCCAGAAAGCTATAAATGAAATATGTAAAATCATAAGTTTATAAAACCTTTTTTAAGAACTTACTTCTTCCCAATTATAGACATGACAGATTCCACTGGTTCTTTAATATGAAGTTTACGAATCAACTGTTTGATAGTGAATCGTTGTTTGCGGACTTCTTCCTTGCTTTCTCTTTCATCACATGAAACGCTGGTCAGGTGTTGCAGGCGCTACCAAAAAAAGATTCATGATATTCTTGATATGGCAGCAGTCAGGATATAAACCAATGCTGTCTGACACAGCAGGAAGTCTGATAAAGAACTACACATTAGGTTTCAGTGATTCTTTTTTTCTTTCTTGTTCACATTTATACAGCAAGTAAAGCAGGCCATCATAATGATTCACCAAACTTTCAACAAACACATATCACATTTAAAAAGATATAGAAGAAATCTTTTATTGATTCAGGTGTTAAAACTTTATAAGGTTGAGTGGATACAGAGAGTAAACACCTGCTGAAAGAGTTCTTTTTACCTGAAGATATGAGGTGATAAAGAGCCATGTCTACTACAGTAGCTGTCATTATAAACGATTTTTGGACTGGAAAAAATACCCATAATAACCAGATTTCAAATATGCCATTGCCAAAACCTCTTACAATCAGTGCATCGACATTTTCAAATATTTTTGAATTGTCATTTTGGGTTTGTTTTTTGGTCCCTGTGTGGAGGAAGAAACAAATGAACTCATATGATATCTAGTTGCATGCAAGTTCATTCTTAGTGAACAGAGAAAGATTTATAATGTACAAGATAAAGACGAGAACCAGAAAAGTGCGGTGACATATTTCTAAGCTTTTGAATGTCAAACATGCCAAAATGGAACACATTTCTTAAGCCCTGCTGACATGAAAGAATCATTCAAAAATTATCCAATTAGCTTCTTTATCCGGTATACATTGAAGTTTTTACATACCTCACGAACAGGATCTTCAGAATCATCTTCATCACTACTTGAGTCGCTTCCATGTAAGCGATAGGCTACTCTTTTTCCCTGTTTGCCTACTTCTGCTACCTTCTTCTTTACTTTTCCCTGCGTCTTCTTTTTCTTTTTCTTCCCGGAGCTTTCCTTATTGTACTTCGCTGTAAAATTAAAAATAATTAATTAATTAATAATAATGATAGAAATAACTTCAAAAATTCTGAGCTTCATCCAGGTCTATTAATAACCAGTAGAATGATAACATCACTATTATTTTGTCAGTTTCATTGCCATAATTTTTTTTTTCATTCAAAGCATAATAACTTGAGTCTCTATCATAGATAACATAAATCTATCAGAAGCCTCAAATACAGAAAAATACTTTTTGTGAAAATATTAAATGAGTCTTAAAATTTTAATAACACAGATCCAGGCTTCACTTCACTTCTCCCTTGACTTCCGTAGATGTCGTTGGGGCACCTGTGAAGACGTTTCCATCACTTTCCTCCATCTTCCATCACTCTTTGGGACTCCGCCAGGCTCAGTCCTTCAATTCCAGGATGTTGTCCTCCCACCTTTTTCTCTGTCTACCACGTCTCTGGCCTCCTTTAACTGTGCCTTGGAGGATTGTTTTTGCAAGGCCTTCTGAACGAGAAACGTGCCCGTACCATTTTAATTTTCATTTCTTCGCAACAGTGAGATCATCGTGCGGTTCTATGGTCCACGATCTTTCTGCCGACCTCTTCGTTTGTTACACGGTCCGTGTAGTGGATGCCTAGGATCTTTTGAACATTGAGCAATGACTTCTTTTCTGCCAAAATCTACAAATCTTATGTTACTGCAAATACTATAATATTGAAAAAAGCAAGGTTACCAACTCTAAAAGAACAGTTTTAAGACACACCTAGTTGATACTGATCAAACTCTGGGAACTTGCTGATCATGGCCTTCCGAAGTGCAGCTGGGAGTGAGCCAAGTTTCAAACCACTCTCTTCAAAGGTCTGATGAGCAAAACCCAAAAAGTATGTAATACCGATATTCAGACATAGGATAACAGTTTTATTGAAGATAAAACGATGCATGGTAGTAAAGTTTTTTTTATTGTATACAATGCATTTAATTAATTTATAAACTAGTGCATAGCTGTGCTCATAAATATTACTATATTTCCTATTTTGTATATAAAACATAATGATGGTTAATCTCCAATAAGCACTCATGTAATTTACATCAATATAAACCCCCTGAAAGGCTCTGACATTCATAAATGTTCTATCTATTTCAAAGGAGCGTACAGCTGCAGTGGTTATAGGAGCTTCATATTAACATGAGAACAAGATCTTTCATTGCCTATAGCCAGGTAATGCTAACTGTCTTTCCCAAAGACAGTAAACAGTCGCATCAGGGTTCAAACTATAATCAATCCAGGAATCTAAAAATGCGAGTTCAGATCTCTAATCATTCAGCCACCATGCCACACAATGCTCTATCCATTTTCAATTTTAGTTTTTATGGAGTGTTTAATTATGGTGAATCATTTCTTTTTTTAACTAAAAATCCAGAATGGAATGGAATGAAATGTGGTGGAATTTTTACCTGATATATCTCTGCCACTTCAATCCAGTCAGTAGGCAGAGCAATGGCTGCACAAAAGTACTTCTTCAAGTACTGGCGACATGAACTGATGTTTGACGCCAAAGCCAGGAGGAAGTTGGAAGTTGTTCTGATGTTCAACTCCTTCCTTGAGTATAACGCCACCTAGATTAAAGGAACATTCCATTTAGATTATGAGTGCATCCCCATGCATCCACCCACAGAATTACGCACAGACTCATGAGAAGCTTCAAGTGAAAGAAGAAAAAACAGACAAAGACAGAGTGATACGTATGTTTATACATGTTCATTAAGTGTCTGTGTCTGTGTGTGTGTGTGTGTGCAGGTGTGTATGTGTGTGGTTTAAGTCGGCAGAGGCATGAATGTTTGAGTAAGTAAAGTTCCTTCACAGCCTATTAGCAGAGGAAAGTAACAGTGAGGTGGAATGCTTCTAATGGTAAGAATGTCACAGAACAAAATTGAGACGAATCGACAATTACTGTCTTCTAAGCGAAACAAAAACAGCAATTACATGAAGAGAAGACCCATTAGAGTAGACAAAGAAAGAGAAAAAGAGAAGAGAAAAAGAAAAAGAGAACAGAAAAAGAGAAAAAGAAAAAGAGAACAGAAAAAGAGAAAAAGAAAAGAGAAGTAACTTAGCTGAAAAGGCATCAAGGAGACGCATCAACTCAAATGTGTATGAGAAGTGACATAGTACACACATCAATGTGCCACCAATGTTTATGGCTCAAGAGGAATATATGCCTAGCTGCAATTGCCCCTTTTTCTTCTTCTTTTTTTTTTTTTTTTTGACAAAGAAGGTTATATGACAAAGTAATTCGTCATCAAAAAAGATTATTACTCGAGACCTTCAGAAACAGAGAAACATTGACTACAACGTACAATATGATAATTCTAATTTGCTATATCATTTTGTTCAATAAATCTGTACGGTATTTCCTTACCTTCAATATGAACTCTGGATCATAGTCTACGACCACCATGACAGTTTCTTCGAGCTCACACCTTGTCATGTCATGTTTGTCTTTGAAGTTGGGTTGACTGATCAAAGAGCCGCTGACACGATTGATTAATCCTCTCTGCCAGATCAAATCAATGCATATTATTTTTCTGTTATTACTAGGGTATTCAAATATGTCATTGCCAAGACCTCTTACAATCAGTGCATCAACATTTTCAAATATTTTTGAATTGTCATTTTGGGTTTGTTTTTTGGTCCCTGTGTGGAGGAAGAAACAAATGAACTCATACAGTCTTCACAAAAAGTTAAGGACCACTTTTCTTGTTTTGCCTTGTTTAATAAAAGATTTCATATCCATACAGGGCAGGGTGGTTTTCTTCTTTTTCTTTTTTTCTGAAAGGGGGCGGGGATGGCGGGTTGAACTGATACTCTCAAAACAGCATGCTGTAAATACATGTATTTGGGACAACCAAAATTGCTGTAATATTTTTCAAAGAGAAAAAAATATACTTCCTTTTCAATCTTTACTAGAATGTAAACAATACTTTCAAATACCAAAAATAAACTAAAGATATATCTATGTAATATTTACCTTGACAGCAACAACATCAGTTAATGAGTAACCAATGTTAAGTTGCAGTCTCAAGTCCCTATCTGGAGGCAAAAATTTGGGTAGGTCCACATCCATGTACTCTTCTTCCTCCAGCGTACACTTCATGAAATAATCAGGTGGCTCAATGGTGTGACGTTTGATCACAACAGATGAAACAACGCCTTGACTACTTTCCACTCTTTTCTTCTTTTCTGTCTTCTCCTGTTTCATCAAGCCTCTCTTCCTGGTCAAACTCTTAGCAGAATGAGAGCCCTCTCCAACATGTTTGCCAACAACTGGCTTTGCGGTATGACCAGTTCTTTCTGGCTTAAGGGACAGATTCAAAAGCCCAGATTCAATAGGATCTTTTCTTCCCCTTAAAAATGAGGAAGACAATGGCTTTATTGAACTGGTCAAAGGTTTTGAGGCTGATGTGAGAGATGAACTTAAGAGACTTGAAGTCGTGCCAACAAGATTACTAGTTAGAGCCAGGTTACTTTTCAAGGATGTACTGCCTCGTAATGAGAGACCAGTGCCTCCTGAAGACATTAGCGACAATCCACTTGAAGTGAGAGAGCTCTTTGTGAACGATGTTGCACTTTTCTGAGATCCATCTTTTGATCCACCAAGCAGAGAAGATCTTTCAGTAAGTAAGCCTAAATTAGATAAATAGTTATCAATAAATCGCAAACAAAAAAAATTGATGTTAACTTTAAATGTTTTAAAGGACAGCAATTTGAGCAATATATCTAAAAACGCATGCAAATGTTGTGACACAATGTCTTTTTTTTTATTACTATTACTGATGATGATCTCATCCTCTCAAGAAATCCATTAGCTCTGATAAGGAATTCAAAAATGAACTGCACCATTAACCATTAGCTGTATTGAATCCAAAGATTTTCTCAACCAGTAATCAACAAACTCACAACGAAAAAAAAGTATACGACACAAGAACAGTTACAGATATGTTCTCTTTTCTTTCCTATTAAATTATATCCAGACTTACTACCAAGTGCTGACCACAAAGCATACAATGGTAAAGTAATGCAATACCTTCCATTCAAGTCTGCAGTTAGATCAAAGAGTAACAAGGGTAAAACCATGATTGTTTATCAGAACCAGTGAACCACCAATACTACTAATATTTTCTTCAAACTTAAAATTGTGGTGAAAAAAACAAATAAATGCGTACTAGATGACAGCTTCAGTCCTAATGAAGAACTGCTTTCCTTGCTTTCCTTGTTCCACTTCTCTAAAAGAGAATTGTGGGTCAAAAGGCTTTTCTTGTCCGTCATTGTTGCAGTCACGTAAAGAAATCTGCAAGTCAAAATGTAACAATATTAATTTAAGAAAAAATTGATGGTAACATTTGATTTTATTAACTCTACAAACATGCATCTATTTTCTTCATGAAAATCTATGCATGCAACAATTTCTTATTCTTCATCTCTTGTTCCTCCACTATTAAGGAAGAACTGATTACAGATATTTTTCAACTCACAATACTACACCAATTGTTACATTTGTACAATTTTCTTGCATCGACAAATCTTTCAGGTACCTGCAATCCATACTTGTGGGTTCTGTTTTATTGTCACAGGAACAGTTATTGAAGAGCAGAATTTGAATTTGGTCATTTTGTCCGGACAGCGCCACTTGCTTGCCATTGTACAACTAACTGTAAACTGTAAAGGGATCTTTAGAATGTATGCAACATACATATTAAATCTCTAACAGAGCTTCGCACTCAGTTCCTGCCCTACCAAGTTGAAATCAAGGGTAAACAAATTTGAACTCCGACTCATGTGCTCAGTAAACAGATGTTTTACTGCAACTTAATTCTTATTTATCTTAAGAAATGGAAGGATTTCCAAATGCGGTCTCATACCCCAAGTAACTCAAGAGGGCTTTCTTTGGTGGGGTAGGATAAAAAAGAGGAGCCTTAACCCTAACCCTAACCCTTACCCTATCACTAACCCTTACCCCTAACCCTTGAATTCTTGCAATGCCACCGCGTTCGGAAAACCTCCCTTAAATATTATCATCATGTTCTTACTGGAATGCCTCTATTCCAGGGGATGGCTGAATGAATGGTTGAACTCACGATCAAAGGATCCTGGTTTCAACATGGGTGACTGTCTCGCTTCCTAAGAAAGGACACTGCACTATTTTTTCACTCCCAACATAGGCGCAAATTGGGTACTGGCATTATATTCTGTTTGGGAAGTTAAGTAGACCAAGGACAGACTAGCATCCAGTCTTGTCTAGGAGATCATGCAAAATCATACCTTCCGTTTTGCAATACGGAAACTGGGATGAGCTCAGACTTTATGGCCTCGTAGATCTTGAAGGAATTTTACTTTTTTTTGGATCTAGAGGTAGCATCTAGATCTAGAGCTGGTCCAGTTGCATAGGTCAACTTTACTAGATCTAGATCTATGTTTGAGCAAAATAATTACAATAAGAATGAAAGGAAAAAAACAGTATAGAGTTTAATATTCTAAAGGCCTAAGCTTCTCTAAACATTTACTTACTGATTTTTTTTACAGACTACTACTCGTCTTGTTCAAATGGGTGAACTGTTCAAATTCCAACAAGTTCGCCGATGTTCGTGGTTTTTGCATAGTTCATGCTTTTTGCATGGTTAACCAAGACATGAAACACACGGTAATGCAGATATGCCTCTAAAAATAGAACCTTACGCCTCACGCCTTATAGCGAAGAAGGAAAAAAATATGGTTAGGAACAACGTATCAGTCTCAAATAGATCTATAACTGAGCAATGATTTTATGCGTTTATTCTATTGTTGTTACTCCCAGTGCTGTAGTTATTTATCAAAACATAAATTTGAACCCAGTTCTGCAGCTTTCAGTGGCATTGTTCCTAGATCAAACTGTGGCAGCTTGTTATTGTTGTCGCCGTCTATGAATAGAACAGACACACCCACCGTTATCATCCGTTGTGACCTTGTGACCCTAGAAACAGTACGACAGTCAGTAGTGGGTCTAGGGTTGTGACGGAGCAAGTACATGCCTAGACCCACGTACTGTTTCTAGGGTACATGTTATAACGTAGGTCTTACGAACATAGGCTAATGACGGCCTTCCAAAATAAGCCTACTTTAGATCTACGATTTATCACAAGAGTTTCTGTGTCCATCGTAGATCGAAGCTAGTTTTTTAGGATAATCATGAAATCGTTTAGTCTGCTTTGTTCAGAGTGCCCTAAGTAGGGGATTCAACAAAACGGGAGGGAGGTTAGAGTTTGTTCTTTTCTGAAAACAAAACTTCTTATTGCAAACTGTCCTTGCTGCTTGGATCAGACCAAAAGAGTGCTGTCCTCATATTCTACTCATTTTCTTCACGAGAATGGCTTCCAGGCCTATTATTTATTACGTGTACTATGGTCTTGTTGTATAAATTTAAGAGTGTCAACTTCGAACAGCTGATTTTCTGTTGGTAGACACGCTTTCTTAACTTTTTGTATCGTGTGAAAAAGTTCTAGGTAAACTTTGTTTGGGACTCTTTTGAAAGTTTTACTTTCTCTTTTCTCCTCATCCTTCATGTGCCTCTATTGTTTCGCACTTGTTTTGACGTTTGGTGCGCGCCTTTTTCTTTCATGATGAAAAATAATACATGTATGTTAGATTGATTTAAAGGTTGTTGTTGTTGTTGTTGGAAATATAGGCTACATTACAATTAGGCCTAGATTGTGTCCACCTTTTACCACATTATGACACCCATCACCGCTACAACTACTATGAACATCATGTTTTACTGCATAGAAGATCGAGTGAAAAGATTGTTCAAGTACGGCATGTTTTTTCGTAAGACATCGAGAGATGTATACAGGCTTAATGGGATCTACCTGCACATTAGAAAGAAGAGCACACACACACAAAAAGACATGAAGGATACCATGTAAAAGGATTTGCCTGAACGACAAAGAAGAAAAAAGAACAAATGAAAGAACAACATATTAAACAAAAGAGAAAAAAAAAGACTAGTGAAAAAAGGTTAACATGAAAAGTTAAAAGTATTTCAATGTATTTGATTAAACATGAAGATTAGGAAGGTAGCATAAAGAGAGAGAGAGAGAGAGAGAGAGAGAGAGAGAGAGAGAGAGAGAGAGAGAGAGAGAGAGAGAGAGCGAGAGAGA
>JBDFRD010168877.1:0-12162 GCA_039654405.1 Bullina lineata | reverse complement strand
ATGATGATGATGATGATGATGATGATGATGATGATGATGATGATGATGATGATGATGATGATGATGATGATGGTGAATTTTACCCTCTAAAGAGATTGAGTGATACATTTGTTTTATATTAACGTGTTAGTTTCAAATGGCAACTGGGGCTTAATGTAGCTTTACGCCTTTCTCAACAGTGAATTTCAAACATTGATATATCTGTTTTCGAAAATATTTATGTGGACTAATTTACCTCAAACATAGGACCTTGTCACATAATGTTTCAGGCTTCGTCGCTCGGATTCTCTTTGCCCCCTTTACCCATTTCTACCGCCTTGTCTGTCTATCTGACTGTCGGCTTGTCACATAATTTTAAGGCTCTGTCGCTTGGATTCTCTTTGTCCCCTTTACCTATATCTACCTCCTTGTCTGTCTATCTGACTGTCTGTTTCTCTGCTGACTATCTCTTCCTGTCTGTCATATCTAAAAAAAACATTTAAAAGTGCTGATTAAAGTTCCACGAACTGTTCAGAATGTGGGAAAAGTTTCTGTTCGTCAGGTAGCCGAGTTGTTGGTCACCCTGCTTCCGCTTCAGTGGTGGCTTCGTTGAAAACGAGAAGCCGGCGATTTGTGTGGGCCGGGGTCTGAGGAAATTTGCACTTGGCAAGTCAATCAACAGAAGCCGTGTACGACCGCGGTCCCAAGCAAAGCCACTAAAGGGGCAGCCAGAGAGTGAGTTGTAAAATGGAAGAATACTTTTTTCACAGTCTGTAGTGTTTTCGCAACGAAATGTCACGGAGTGGGATCGATCAACTTTGCGAGCGCGTTGATTTTCGTCCTTTTCTTCTTTCCCTTTTCTTCGTTTTCTTCTTTCTTTTATTCTTCTGCTGTTGCTCCGATGAGATTCGCAGGGAGAAACAGTATACAAAACGTCTAGATTATGTTTCGTGTGGGATGCCATGGTGTTGTAGAAATGTCTTTCACACATGAGTGTTGTTTTTTTTTTCTGGGACTTCACCTCGCCTTTAGCCTTATAGGGTATAGGCTTCTTACAAAGGCTTTCCGGTCTATTCTTTCAGATGCTCATCTCTTCTGCTTTTTGCAAGTCTTTTCTTCTATATTCTGCATGCTTTTCTCCAGTTCATTTCACCACAACTTTAGGGATCTTCTTTTCTTTCTTTGGCTCCTTTCGCTTCATGCGGAGATTGGGTCTAAAACGTTTCTGTCTGGCCTTGAAGTAACACGTCTACAACACTGTTGGAGGCCACTGCAACGCCATCCAATTCGCCATTTAATGTCAGTCGAAGGAGGACAGCAGGAAATGGCTGCTGCACCAATGGAGAGAAGAAGATTCCGGACGAAAACTCTTCGAGTTCATGTCGTCGACTGCATCACACACAGGCGAATAACTGCATATCCCTGTGCCACGTACAGGCGAACACCTAATTTCTCTGTACCACATACAGGCGTAAACCTAATTTCTCTGTACCGCATACGGGCAAACAGCTAATATCTCTGCTCCACAAACAGGCGAACACCAAACTCTCTGTACCACATACAGGCGAACAGTCCAATTTTGAAGAAGTGAGTTAACAACACATTTTAGATGCATTTCTTCAGTGTGAACGATTTTGAAAAATTATGCTGAAAACATTAAACCAATTGCTTTTACGTTCCGTCACTTATAAGCAGTTGAAGTTGGTCGAAAACTTTAAATGCCAAGTTTTCAAAACTACCTATTGGCCGCTTCGCCCTGTATGTGGTACAGAGAGTTTAGGTGTTCGCCTGTATGTTGTACAGAAAGTTTAGGCGTTCGCCTGTATGTGGTACAAAGAGTTTAGGTGTTCGCCTGTATGTGGTACAAAGAGTTTAGGTGTTCGCCTGTATCTGGTAGAGAGAGTTTAGGCGTTCACCCTCAAACGACGAGACACCATCAACACGGTACTCTAAACGCTAGTGGAGTACAAGACGATCAATAGATTGAGGACAGTGGGCACGCAATCAGCGGAACACGTCTTTAGGATGGGCCTGAATGGCACTGCTGATTGTTGGCACAGCTCTGGAATTCCAAAAACTGTGAAGCTATGTAACGTTGGATTGTCTGGCACTGGTGCAGATCAGTCAGTAGTTCAGACAAGACGGTATGACATCCCCTTTAAGGCCCTAAACGGCACAAGATCCTCTCGGGGTGAACAACCTCAGGACATCAGGGTTATATAACGACTGTGATACTTTATCACAACCCCCCCCCCCCACACACACACACACACACCCTCATAGCATTCAGGAATGCACCAGTTGATGACAATGAATGAATATTTACTAACAAATGTATACATGTCAATTAAAATCCGCCAGGCCTTTCAAAACAAGATATATACATCGTCAGTCTTGTAATCCCAGTAAATAATCTCCAAAAATTAATTAGAAATTCCTGTCTTTTTATTTTAACAGGGTCTAAACTGGTGTAGCTTTAGTGACATAATCTTTGCTATCGGCTGTGGGTGTTTGATAACGTTGTCAATATAATCGGCCTGAAATCCTTCAGTAAGTTATTAATGTTTGCACGCCAATGCTTATATCGACAGAAAATATGTCTCAACACTTTCAACGTTTCCGCCATCCGTATTTCTACGGTTTTTAGTATTGGACTGAGGCTTAAGAAAATGAAAGATGGTGGTAATGTTAACAGAGAGAAAGAGAGAGAGAAGAGAGAAAGAGAGAGAGAGAGAGAGAGAGAGAGAGGGAGAGAGACAGACAGACAGACAAACAGATAGACAGACAGATAGACAGACAAACAGACTGACTGAGATAGAGAGAGAGAGAGAGAGAGAGAGAGAGAGAAAGGAGTAGTGTGAAAGAGAGACAAAGAAACACACACTGAAAGGCACACATTTAAAATTAATTATTTTTCTTTTCAAAATAGTTATCACAAATCGCCAAACGAACACAAAAATAATCACAAGTAAATTATAAAATAAAATAACCGACTCCAAAAACCAAACAAAATAAACTTAATAGAACAGAAATTACACAATTTCACACGAACGCACACTCCTATACCCACATGCATTTACAGTTACAAATACACATAAATTTACCCCAAACGAGATAATTTTCTCTTGAAATGAAAAAAAAAATCACAAAAGAACAAACTTTGCGTTAAGAAAGCACCAACAATATCAAAATAAAAACAAACAAAATATGTCAAAGAAAACGCAAAGTGATCTTCTCTCGAGATTACAGACAACAGGATATTATGGAATCAAGATGCACTATGTTAAAAAGACCATTCACAACAAGACACGCCCAAATCAAAATGCATAAATGTGATTAGACCGTGACTGAGCTTGCTTGATTCTCTCCAACTCAATCCCTGAAAACACTGGTTCTTAAGTAAAGTTCCTTCAAGGCCCATGAGGCCCATAGAGCCGAAGCTTATCCCGGTTTCGGTAGTGTGAAGCGGAACAGATGATTTTCAAATAATCTCCTAGACAGGCGCTAGTCTGTCGTTGGTTTATTCCCCAGCAGAATATGCCGCTAACCAATTCACACCTGAGTAGGGAGAGGAAAAATGGTGTAAAGTGTTTTGCCCAAGGGCACAAAATGGTCGCCGCTGGATTCGAACCCAGGACCCATGGATTAGAAATGCTACGCTCTAACCATTTGACCACCGTGCCATCTATTGGTTCTTAAAGGCATCTTATAAATGCAAAATTTTACTCTCTTTGCATTTGACCTCTTGTTGGTCTTATTACGATTGGATTGATCTTGCTATTATCATTTAATTTATATATTTTTCAAGTTAGGCTGTTAAAGAAAAGTGAACCGCAATGTACTCTTTCTTTGGATATATTTCATAAAACTTCATTTCTTTTTTACTTTCAAAATGTGTTTTACAACATAGTTCATTCAAAACACTGTGTGCTCTATGTTCATCATATACAAAATATATATTTTATACACTATTTCTCTGAGTCTTGTCTGAAAAGTGTTCCATGTATTCTCACAATAACATGTGTCAATATGATTCCACACTAGACATCAACATTCTTCTTATGTCAATAAAACTGGCTTGAAAATTCATCTTCGTTAAAGAATAATTTTTGAAGTTGTGTTTCTTTGGAAACATTTGCATCGTATAAAGATTTTTTTTTTTTGCTTATGTTGATTAGAACATCGTATTTTTTTTGAAAATACTTTATACATGTATATTTCCTGTTTTATATAAATAAAACAATATATTTCATTATCACAACACGTCGTAATGTGCTGTTAAAAACGTAACGCTTCATTTTTATCAGTCTCTTTTCCTTATAATATTGCAGTGTTCTAAGTAGAATACTGTTCAACAAGGTACAGCAATTTATACAAGTACATATTTTGTTATAATATTTCAGTGGTTGAAAAATAAACATCGTCTTCCTTAAAGTTTAATGCAGCCTGACAATTTGGGCTTTGTAAATCATGTCTAAATATTACAAATGACCTATGACAAGGGAGAGAATCAAGCAATCTTTCACTTTTCAATTTATCCATAAACAGATTGTCTCTAAAAATAAATAAATAAATAAATAAATAACTCGAAGAAACCAATATCCATCGCCGTTTAAAAAATCATAATTAAAAGATAAAAAGAAGGCAAGAAACTTTGTTACAACATCTATCATCCCAGAGCAAGACGTGGATGAAATAAACCCAACACAGAAAGCATGCAAAATGTGAGCGCTCTGTACAGAGTCGTGATGGAAGGAACTTACACTCTGTTCAGGCTGGGACTGAAACAAGCCCAACACAAGGGACACGAGCAGAGGAGGAAAGGGAAGAGAAGAGAAAACAAAAAGATCTGCGTGAGGCATACATATAATGTGTGAAAACACCTGCTCAAAAAAAAAAATAAATAAAAAAAAAAAAAACCTATACGGGTAGTGTATAATTATGATGATTTTTATGCATTGTGTTCATCATGGATTTAATTTGATTCCAAAGCAGGGGGAATGGGGAAAAATAAGTGGGGTGTGGAGAGGAGGGAAGGGTTGCTAGTTGGGAGGGGTAGGGAAAAAGCGGTCCGTTTCCACTTCAGACGTTGATAAATTCAAAGCAAAGCCAGTAAGTCACACAATTTTGTTGGTCAAGTCTGCATAAGCTTTTAGGCTAAATTTTTAAATATTTTTTTTTTAAGTTCTTGGAGGCTTATTTAAAAGTAGATAGAAAAATGTGTATTTATTCGAAACAGGAATGATTGCAAATATGTGGTCCATTTCATTCCCAAAAAGTGCATCCAGGTGGAATTTTCCACAAAAGATGAAACAGGGTGTTTTGTTTTTATTTTATTTCTGCATCATAGCCTATAGTCCAGAATATAATAAAAACCAGTCTGGGATATTGTTGCCTATTTGGGTGGCTTTTTTTCTGCCATACAAAATTATGAATGTATAATATGATATAATATATATATATATATATTCCTTTTTCCACAAAGTCACACATTTGGACAGTAAAATCAAACAGCTCACAACAAAGTTCTCGACAGCAGAACAAAAAAATACAGAAAAGAACCACTGCAAGGCCTACAGATTCAGAGTCAAAATTGAGCCAGCAGAAAATCAGCACACTTCACGACCAAAGGGAAAGAACTGCAAAGAAAAATATCCTGAACATGAACAGAGTTGTCTTTCCTTGCTGCTCAAATTCCAACTATTCACATAAACGCCCTTTCCATAAAATAAAAAAAAAGATAATAATAATATATTAAAAAAAAAATAGGGGACGCCTCATACATATTACACGGAACATACAAAATCAACAGGAGAAAAAAATGTACAAAATGTATCACAGATTCACAGTAATTAGAACATGGAGGACAACACAAAATGTGATGAGTGGAAGAACAGATGAGAACCCTGTACCTCTTTGGACTACATAATGTGTAGGATAAATGAAAAAAAAAGAGTGACAGACAAATTGTCATTGTATAAAAGAGCTTTAATTAACTGACCAAAAAAAAAAAGAAAACCCAACAAAAAAGTATAAGACATTGCTGTCTTCTGTCTTCAAAAGTTCTTAATATTTTTGAAATTTTTTTTCCCCTAATTTTCCCTTTTTTTCTTTTTTTTTTGTGCACCGTATCTCAACAATTTTCTTTTTCAAGTTCTTTTCCGGCAGTATAATTGTACATATATTGCCTCCCATTTTATGATCTATTTCTTTGACGACACTATGTCTTCTTGCTTGTGTTTGCTCTGTTTAGTGACCCTTTAAGTTCAATGATTATACGTTCAGTTCCTTGTTGTTTTTTTTCAATCATGTAAAGCTCCGTCATAGTATATGGCTTTGCTTAAACTGTCACTCGTTTTTTTTAACTTTTCAGCTTTACAGCAGCCCTTCTAATTAATGTACAGGTTAAGCACGGTTGAAAATAGATGAAGGGAAATGAATGAGACGTGAATGTCAGTGTTGAAATCTAAGGGGCATGCAGTGACCGTTCTACGAGATGAGCTAGAACAGATGAAAATGATGAGAGACAAAAGATATTTACAGATGAGAAAGTTACGCTGTTGTATATAAACATTTATAAGTATGTTATACAATAGTATATATGGCATTGTCATAACGCCTGGATTGAACAAATAATACAAAGGATACTCTTCTAATAAACAAGATCTTCCGCTATGTCGAAAGTTTGACGTAAACACAACATGTAAGATTGTAAAAAAATTAACTTGATAAATGGCCCGTATTTAAAGTATACGTACGACAATATTAAAAAAAAAAAGTTTAAAAAACGCACCCCAGCTGAGTACTTCATTTCTGCTTGTAGTGAATTGGGACAAGAATTTTGAGCTGTTGCATTCATGCATTTTCTCAAATGTGTTGGTTACTTTTGAGTTTGGTCTCTCTACACAGAAGAATACATCGTAAAGTGAAATTCAGTAACTGAGCAGAGTTTGTCTGTAAAAAGCTGAATGAAAAGGACTTAAGAAAAAAGAATAATCTAATATCAACTGGAATATTGCATTAAGAAAAGAGAACACTCAAAGCAAAGAGTACTAAAGCATCGAGGTAAGAGATGCCACATCAATATTAGTAGAAATGAAAACTGGAAAAACTAATCTTGTGAATCATTTAAAACTAACGTTTCCTCTGTAAGGATAATAATATGCACTTTTCTTGCGTGATTTTATCAGTACTTTTTCACCAGTGTAATTTAATACAAATTTTAAAATGTACAAAAACTAGTATCAACAAACTTCAATTTTCAGATTAAAAATAAAAGTTTAAATAAATATGCTCAAATTTTCAATTGTCTTCCTTGTATTTTCCATATTTCGTAAATAAAAAAAAAATCCAGCATTATTCTCCTGGCAAATTATAAGCAGCACAGGCTTCGGTAAGTGACGTTTAGTTAAATTCTTCATTTTGAAGCAAAAGAACGTAAAAAAAAGAAACATCAAAAAGGAATTTGAAAAATGAATGTCCACTTCAGCAAAGCAAAAACAAAGCACTACAACAGCTACAATTGATGAAAGAGAAATTCTTCAGGATGCTGGTACTGTAGCCAGCATGGAAAATTAAAAAAATAGCGTTTCCTTATAATAAATAACATATCGCCTTCAGAACGACGTCATCAACATACAAGCTTGTTCTATGATCTGCTATATAAAAAGACATTTCGGTAACAGAACATTTTATGTTTTATTGAATTTAAATTCCATTCAAATCATTACCTAGAGACACTAGTAGACACGCATAATTAACTCATTCATTTTTTTAACAGTAAAAGAAACAATTAATTACTGCATCATTTTCAATGAGCAATTTCTTGAAAAGTGATGTGTTCCCTAACAGTAAAATAAAACAAAAAAAAAAAGAAAAAGAAGATCTGACACTTCTTGACAGTTTGAAGTTATTCATGAAAGATGAAAGTCAAAAATAAAATAACATCTAACATACATCTGTCACTAGTGTCTACCCTTATTGTAAAATTCATCTAATTATCCCGGAGTACTTTTTAGGGCACAGGAATAAGAAAAAAGTTCTGGAATTTAAAAAAAAGTAATCCAGACGTATCGCAACTGTTTTTTTTATCAGATGACAAGTGCTTTGGGAAGATTATCTATAGATCTAGCTTCCATACAATTTGACAGAAAAAAGAATTCTTTTAACAGACAGTTCAGACACACACACAAAACAACAAACATTATCTTTCACTGATAAATCTTCTTTAAATCCTAATTTGTATGTGTATCCCCCAAAAATTCCACATTCCAAACCATTTCAAATGCAATGGCTTCACCGCCTACAGAAAGCAGTATCTGTATTTTGGCCCCCTTATCTAGATTGTCCAGATGACAATTCACAGGCTTCATAACAGTTGGCTCTACAAGCAGTATGAGTTGTCCCTTGTCCCAGCAGGAATGTTCCTAGACAGCCACACACACCACGCAGCAGAACTAGTGTTTAAGTAGTCAAGGCGCAACCAATTGTCACAACGTTGGTAATGATATAATAATATAATACACACAGCGTAAAGGAGGAGAAAGAAGAGAGCTAAAAAGAACGTTGTACCAGATTCACATTCAAAGCGAGGAAAATAAGGGAAGAAAATGACAACCTAAGCTCTCATATCTAAAAAAATGTATAATATATATGGATATATGTATAAATATATACGGCGTTTGCAGATGGGGAGGAAAAAAAAAAAGAAATGTACGGAGCAGTTGGAAATCTGTGTTAGATTACCCGTGACGACGCTGGGCGGATCTCGAAGGCTAAGCTGTTGTCATCGCTCGTCTGGTCCGGGCGGATGACGTGGACATTGAAGGTCTGCTGGACCTCGGTGTGATTCAGTCCACTCCCTCGTCCAGGGCCGCCCAGGTCCTTGCTCACATCCTGCTCAAACCGGAGCCGGAAGTAGCGATCCCTCCTCTCCTTCCGCCTCTGCTCCCTGGCACGTCTAGCCTGATCCCTGGCTGCTTCCATCTGTCGCCTCCTCTCCGCCGCGTCCCCTCGGCCGTTGTCCTCTCTTCCGTTCGTACCTCCGTTGGAGTTTTTCAGTCGCTCCATCTCTCGCTGTCTTTCCAAGAGGTCCCTCTCCCTCTTGGCGATCTCCTCCTGCCTCTGTCGCTCCGCCTCCCTCCTCTCCTCCTCCGCCTGCTTTCGTTTCCTGTCCTCCATCTGACGGGCTCTTTCTTCCTCCATCTTCGTTCGCTCCTGCATTTGGCGCTCCAGCTCCATCTTGCGCCTCTCCTCTTCCGCTTGTCTCTGGTCAATCATCCTCTTCCTCTCCTCCTCTGCCCGTCTTCGTTCTTCCTCTACCCTCTTCCTTTCGGCTTTCCTCTTTTCTTGCTCCGCCTTTCTCTGCTTGCGCCTCTCCTCTCGCCTCTTCTTTTGCTCCTCAGAAAGATGTCCGTTTTTCCTCTTTCTCCTTTCTTCTTTTCTCCTCTCCTCCTCCATCTGTCTTCTTCTCTTCCTCTCCTCCATTTTCTGCTCTTGCAATCTCCTTTCTTTCTCTTCGCGTCCTTCCCTCTCCCTCTTCCTCTCCTCCTCTTCTCTCTTCCTCCGGCTGATCTCCTCCTCTCTTTGTCTCTTCCGTTCCTCCAGTTCAGCCTGCCTTTTCTTTTCCTGAGCCTCCCTTACTCTCTGTCGTTCCAACTCTTCTGCCTCCCTCTGCTTCCTCTTCTCTTCGTCTTCTTCTTTCCTTCGTTTCCTCTCCTCCAGCTGCCGGAGGTACATGTTCTTCTCCTCTGCTTCCCGGTCCCACTGAGTCCTATCCCCATTCCTCTGCCTCCCATTCTGGAGAAGCTCGTCATCTTCATCAATCTCCGAAGTTCCCAGAATCCTGTCAGACCTGTTATCTGCATTGGAGTTCCCTCCCCTTGGATTCTGAGGCATGCACAACAGATGGTCAGTTATCATTAACATGCTATTAGATGTATAACCACATAGGTCAATTTTAGGAGAAAAAAAAAAGAGAGGAAAAAAGAAAAGAAAAAGGATGCATACCTTGCAGGCATACACTTTTTATCACAACAGGTCGTTGCTATCCACTTATGGGATAACAGATAAAGCTGCTCCATTGTGGACAGCGAAAGGCAATGGTTTATTTCATGATAACAAAATCACAGTCAGCATTGGAAGAGAAAAATATGAGTGGGTTTGTGGGTACAACAGGGAAAATGCTGCATCATTAAAACGTAGTCTTGTTTCTTTTTCATGTCTTCAGACCATTAATTAATTTTGATGAGAATTAGATGTAGTACACAAAATCCTTCAACGAAAATATCTAGATTAACTTTTTACAATTCTATGCTAGCTTTTTTCTCACTTGATAACACGAGAGACAAATAAACTGTTACAGAAAAATAAAGTGCAGATATTCCATGAAAAAGAACGAATTTTTAAAATATTTTATAAAATGTCATTTTTCTCTATTTCACTGCACTTAGAAATGTTCAAGATAACTCTCGACATTTTCCAAAAGATATGTGCAGAACTATTCCATAGAGATCAAGGTGCGTATGAGAGAAAGAAGAAGAAGATGAATGTGATGAATGAATGAATAAAAACTGATGCATATCTCAGTGGCTCTAAAAGCTACGTTGGTGGCAATGAGATGTTTGACGGAAAAACGAGACACACGGCAACGTTCACAACACATTGATTTGGATTAGACCGTTCGATCTTCACTCAACTGATTAAGTAAGTAAAGTTCCCTCAAGGCCAATGAGGCCCACAGAGCCGGAGCTTATCCCGGTTTCGAAAGCGTGAAGCGGAACAGATGAATTAACTTTATTTCCTAGACAGGACGCTAGTCTGTCGTAGGTTTACTTCCCCAGCAGAATATGCCGGTACCCAATTCGCACCTGGGTGGGGAGAGGAAAAATGGTGTAAAGTGTCTTTCACAATGACACAAAATGGTCACCTCCCGAATTCGAACCCTGGACCCTTGGATTAGGAGTCCAACGCTCTAACCATCGGCCACCACGCCACCTACTCAACTGATTATTGATGTTTTATTATTTTTTATGAAACAACACGCTTTGAACGTTGTAAGAAGTGGTATAGGTGTCAAACCAAGAGCTGGCTTAACGTTTCGACTGAGCCAAGTTGGTAGTATCGGTCTCCTTCAGACACAGCTTTTCTTTCAAACATGAATAAATATCCCAATGGAAAAAAAAATGTGCTGAGAAATAGCATTGTTTTCTTCGTTTAACTGTAAGTTTTGTCGTCCAATTTCACACGAAATAAGTTCAAATTGCACGCCTCTGCGATGTCAAAAGAAAATGTACATGAAAGGCAGCGGAACTGGACAGACCTACAGAAAACTATTACCCCCCCCCCCCCCAACCAAACCAAAAAAAAAAGGAAAAAAAAAAGCCGATCTTCCAAATACGAAAAAAAAATACAAAAACATCAAAACAATGAGGAAATAGAACCATAACAAACAACGATTCATAACACTGTATAACAAAAAAAAAATTAAACTGATAATAATCTTTGTGAACAAAATAAAAAAGACGTCTAACTCTAAAAGACACACGTACTTCTCAGTGCACTCAGTCATGCACGCCAAAAGCTGTGTCACAGATACAACAACTTTACTCATACAGATCTGGGAAGACTGTGTTTTCGGAGACGTGTCACAGATATGCAGGAACTCAAGAAAAGGGCAGCAGTTTGTGAAAGGGGGTATCACAAAAAAAGAAAGACTGACACAGGTGCTAAACGCTTATTAAAACTAGAAAGCAAACTGTCCAGACTACCAAAAATACTCTAGGAAGTCTAACGAGGAAATCTTAAACGAACAAAGGCAATATCACACACACTGATATAAAATACTGATATAACGGAAGCCGAGAAAGTCAGTAGCCTCGAGTGAGACTCACCATGAGATAATTTGAACCAGCAATAAGGAAAGTGAAAGACAAGAAAAGTTGGAACTAGGCACAGACAGAATGTTTTCAATCTAGACTATTTTTCAACATCGGACTGCTCGGAAGCTCTAACAAATTTAATAAGAAAAGTGTATTTTTGTCCATGAGTTTGAAGAAAAAAATGAGTCGACTTATTCCGCATTCATTTATTTACAATTTCATTGTTATCATTTTCTTCTTCTTCTTCTTCTTCTTCTTCTTCTTCTTCTTCTTCTTCTTCTTCTTCTTCTTCTTCTTCTTCTTC